>JAQFVV010013426.1:0-126048 GCA_028023455.1 Epiperipatus broadwayi | reverse complement strand
CAAAACTGAATTCAAACCCAACTCAACAGCTCAGATAGCAGAAATCGACGGCACAGTGCTATGCGCCAAGAACTAGTTCAACGGTTGGTGAGGACTAGAGACCCTTGCACTGACACGAATATCTAATAATTAATTACTTTGAATACTTTTTAAATCAAATCATATGTATGTTCGGGTTGCCAACACAGACAGCGGGTATGAACATTTAAATAATTATAAAAAGAATGATGAACTAAGAAACCAAGTATGTTAGAAATATTTAATAAGAATAATAATTTGTTTTGTTCAATAAAATATAGATTGCATTAGTTACCTCTAGTCTTTAAAATAATTTATAAATATAATAAGAGTGGCGGTCCTTATCATATGCCAACAAGAATTACACAACATGGGATTCTATGTCTATGCCCCCAACGAGAAATATAAAGGCAGATAAAGGTATTCATTAAGAACGGAAATGATTGTTCTAATTTTATTACGGTGGAATGTGAGATTTATTTTCACATTCGGAAATCTATTCATGAAGAGCAAAACGTATTTTAAGGCATAACTTTAATCTTGATTTGAAAACTGATTTAAACTAAATATATTTGAGAATTGGTTCGACTTTAATTTAAATCACTTCATCACGAATTACGAGCACGGAGCGGGTTTTACCGGAACAAAGATGCAATGGTACTGACGAATTACAAGGCAGAGAGTAAAATTGAAAGATGATCGCTAGTCGATGATCGAAGTCCTATGGCGGCTTGCATTTGGCAAGTCTTACGCCATTTGACTTCCGATCTGGAAAGGAAGTACTTTCTTCCTCGAGAAATTTAAATAAGAGAATATGATCACCGACCAGCCTAACGGAGCGGAAGATGGCCCTACGTCAGCAACATTTGATGATGATGACTTGATAGTCATCGTTGAAAAATAAAACCCATGTAGAATGCTCTACGTGATGACTTGACCAATTAATTAAAGTCAAACGAGCTTTTATCGAACTATTTTAAAACATTTATAAACTATATTAATTATGCCCTAATATCGTGCCCTTCCTGAATATTAATATAAAATAACAAAAGTGGAATTAAAATACATTTAACCCTTTATCGGCCTTTTTGCAAAACATTTTAAATATATATATAGGGATTTATAGATCAATATTAGTGAGGCAAGAAATAACATTTTAACATTACGTGAGTATATAAACACTTGTAACTTAGGAGCTGGGGACATAGGTGAAAAACGGAGCAAATAATTTATGATTAGCTAATTATAAAAATAGTAAACGTATAATATTTTCTTTCGACTCGATGATTAATAGAACTTATAAATTTAGTTCTAATGGGCGAGAATAACTATTTAAAATTTATATTATATTATTTGCGTGAGGCAAATAGAACCAAGGAGCTCATCGAGTCGAAAAATTATTGGCATATAATTTTAAATACGACATTAATAAAGCACACTAACATATATATATATTAAACGAACCGCCAGGTAAGAAAAGAAAAAGTTTAAAGACTAGAGATTTAAAGAATTACGAGATAAATTTACAGTAGCATGAATAAAAGGTGTTACAAAGATTTACATTAAAGAATAAAAGAGCTCTTAAAAAGAAGGAGTATAAAATAAAGTTCGAACTGGCCAGAAAGTTTAACGTTCATATTACCATTCCGTGCTTGTCCTTAAGTTACTCCTCCAAGTTGTTGAAACGTAGGCATCATTGGTTAACTACTGGAGTAGTATTTTAGTAGCTTTCATTATTTTAGCAGAATGATCGATCCGGAAAACGGTTCAGCAGCTCCAGTGAAGATTCCTCGGGACTTTAGGAACCGTAGCCAGATCCCTGATGTTCTAGCCCTCTATCATGATGAAATACAATTTTTATACACACAGAGTTCACTGCACTACTCTACAACCAAAAACTAGTCTTTTTCTTTACTTTTCAGGGCTATATATCTACTGTTCACTGATGCCTCCGGCTAGCGCTCATTTTATTATCAATCTCATTTTTTTTTATAATTAGTTGTTTTCAGAAACATTCCTTCGATAAGGCTTTCAAACTAATTTTTGAATTCCTTTCCTAATTAGAAAATGAATTCTTAAAGTCTGAAATGATTTTAATTAAAAATTGAATTCTTATCTTTTTTTATTAATAAAACTTTACTGTTGTTTTTGAGAATTTGAAAGCCTTTGGAAGGAATGTAGCTTTTAATCGCAAAACTTTACAAATTATTTAAAAGTAAAAAAAACAAGTATTCCCGACGCAATGAAACTTTCGAACAATTATATACATTTAATATTTACAAATATATATACGCACAATCCACGCAATTTAATATATATAAATTCATGAATATTTTATCATGAATTTATTTAGAGAATTGATCCAATTTAAACTAAACTAATTAATTTTACTACGTATTTGAAACAAGTTATTCATTATGGAAATTAGCGTGGATTGAACGTATAAAGCCCCATTGCATCGGAAATTTAAGGTTAGTATTAGGGTAAATAACATGAAGCTAGGATCGAACTCAGATCCGACTGCTTCATTTCTTTTCACTTCAAAAAAAAACAATGAAAAAAAATGACTTTACTTACGCAGGATATAGTTGCATAAGTGTATAGACTCTGGGAGAACAGCATGAGCGTGAATAATATAACCTGCCCAAGCTACAAAAATTATACATGTCTCACTACGATCAATTTTTTGAATATTCAACTTATAATAAGTTTAAAAAAATCGGTCCGTTTATCAAGTCTCATTTTCCTATGGTCATGTCAGTCGGTCATCTGTATATATATCTGTCATTTACAGTTTATCTTACTGTTTCCCTGGATCAGGTGGTACATATTGTTTTAACTGTCTGGCATTGTAATGGTCATAGTCCTGGTCTTCCCTGGTTGTCGTCAAGTTCCCATAGTCTATTGCTGTCATTTGTTCTATGGCCTTTTCTGCGACCGAATGCACAAACAACAATTCTTTAACATTATCTCTATGAACGATGGGGTTCTCTCCTGGGTCATCTTTGAAAATTTGAATCTGTATCAAGGATCCAGGCATTGGCGTCTGTAACTTCTTCATACTAAGTTGAGGACTCATCATCTGTCCCATTTCCACTTTTAGTTTCATTGGACTAGTGGTCTGAACATCTTTTTCTGTATCTATATCCGCTTCTTCCACTGCTTCATAACTGGACTCATCCTCACCACTGTTGTTTTCCTTGCTGTCCACAACTTCTTTTGGTGTGGCCTGATCATCTTCATTTTCTATTTTTGGGTCTTCAGAGGGATTTATTTCTTGCTGAAGCTTTACATTTTCTAGATTTGAGTTGGCTTGGATGCCATATGCTTCCTCGATCCTTACCAGCCTTTCCATCATCATCATCAGTACCTTTCGATCTTCTCTCATTTCTCTGAGGATCGTTTGTAAAGTGTCTTTTCCCATTTTTGAAAATACGAAAATAATGTAATAAACAATCAATATAATGAACACTGCAGATCAACTTATAGTACTCTCTGTATGCTTAAAAATATTTTTTTTTCTTCAGTAATTTTAACTAGGTCTCTGACTACAGGTCCATTGTCCCAATCTTCACTAGCTGCTTCATATTATTTCCCCAATCTATGTAATCTGCCTTTTTTTTTTAGTTTACCTACGTTTTCTTGGTTAGCTCTTTATTTTAACTGTTTGAGTGAGACATGTATTCAAAAATATATAAAAAAAACATTATTCACTTTCCCTTTGTTCAACTGTTCTGTTCTCCCATGTCTGAAAAAAAACTATACAGTGATATACAAATATTATGTATTAGCAGATACAACAAATCATTCTGTATTGAACACACTTGGTTTTTTATTATGGCGATTGACCCACTACTGTGCTGACAATCAAATTTGCTGACAAATTTATTTATATGGGCGCCAGTGAGCAAAATGAAATCAATAGGGCATGTGATATAACCCATTGACCCCCAAACCACATATGATTGACTTAACCTTTAATAAAACAATTGAATTGATGATGAGTAATATTATTTAATAACAGCTAACGCGTTCATGACCTGAGTTTAAATATAGGAGTTCACTACTTCATTTTTACTAAGCATGAGGCTTTAACACCAAAAAAAAAATGTCAAAATTAATATTACAAGAACTTTTATTGGAGATATTATTCTAAATCTTGCTAGCATGAAAGCGTGCAAACCATTTAAGCATTTTGCCAACTGCATCTGGCTGCTTGGTGTACACAAAGGGTCTTCACCTGCTTTGAGGTTACTCTAGAAATTATTGTCATTAAAGCGTAATGTCACACTGCATCGGACCGCTTGACAGATAATTCCCAGTTTGAAGGTCTTCGCCTACTTTGAGACTACTAAAAATACGGAGCGAACATTTAATATATATGCTAGCAAGCAATACTTTGAAATTAAGACTTTTATATGATATCATATTAGATATTTTATATTATAACAACTGAGATGAACAAAATTAATTTTGACACAGACAAAATATTTCATTTATTTTACCCCTATGCTTTGATCTGCTCTTGCTACTTCGCTAACGATAATTTTCTTACTGTCATGAACGCGTATAAACAAACGTATAATATATATATGGATATATAGTACACGTATAACTAATTACACATATACTTAAATAATTATTCTAACAGTTTTTTTTTGCATTTAAAAAAAAATCTTGAATACATTTAATTATAAGGAAGAGAATTAGAAAGTGATATTTTAATTTATTAAATCATTCCAGTTATGCATTATAAATCGCATAACTTTTTCAAATATATATAACATTCTACAAAAATATCACTTTAAACATTTAATTTATTGAGATCTGAGTAACTAAAACCATAATTTCTATCTACAGGGCATGTGTGGGGTTTATTAAGTCGAGCCACAACGATTGGGCAGCCAAAAACATAACCATGTACCGGTCGAAAACCACCACCACCGCAAGTCAAATCGGATTCAAACTCAGGCGGTTCAAAACTGAATTCAAACCCAACTCAACAGCTCAGATAGCAGAAATCGACGGCACAGTGCTATGCGCCAAGAACTAGTTCAACGGTTGGTGAGGACTAGAGACCCTTGCACTGACACGAATATCTAATAATTAATTACTTTGAATACTTTTTAAATCAAATCATATGTATGTTCGGGTTGCCAACACAGACAGCGGGTATTAACATTTAAATAATTATAAAAAGAATGATGAACTAAGAAACCAAGTATGTTAGAAAATATTTAATAAGAATAATAATTTGTTTTGTTCAATAAAATATAGATTGCATTAGTTACCTCTAGTCTTTAAAAGAATTTATAAATATAATAAGAGTGGCGGTCCTTATCATATGCCAACAAGTATTACACAACATGGGATTCTATGTCTATGCCCCCAACGAGAAATATAAAGGCAGATAAAGGTATTCATTAAGAACGGAAATGATTGTTCTAATTTTATTACGGTGGAATGTGAGATTTATTTTCACATTCGGAAATCTATTCATGAAGAGCAAAACGTATTTTAAGGCATAACTTTAATCTTGATTTGAAAACTGATTTAAACTAAATATATTTGAGAATTGGTTCGACTTTAATTTAAATCACTTCATCACGAATTACGAGCACGGAGCGGGTTTTACCGGAACAAAGATGCAATGGTACTGACGAATTACAAGGCAGAGAGTAAAATTGAAAGATGATCGCTAGTCGATGATCGAAGTCCTATGGCGGCTTGCATTTGGCAAGTCTTACGCCCTTTGACTAATGAATCGGAAAGGAAGTACTTTCTTCCTCGAGAAATTTAAATAAGAGAATATGATCACCGACCAGCCTAACGGAGCGGAAGATGGCCCTACGTCAGCAACATTTGATGATGATGACTTGATAGTCATCGTTGAAAAATAAAACCCATGTAGAATGCTCTACGTGATGACTTGACCAATTAATTAAAGTCAAACGAGCTTTTATCGAACTATTTTAAAACATTTATAAACTATATTAATTATGCCCTAATATCGTGCCCTTCCTGAATATTAATATAAAATAACAAAAGTGGAATTAAAATACATTTAACCCTTTATCGACCTTTTTGCAAAACATTTTAAATATATATATATAGGGATAAATAAATCAATATTAGTGAAGCAAGAAATAACATTTTAACATTACGTGAGTATATAAACACTTGTAACTTAGGAGCTGGGGACATAGGTGAAAAACGGAGCAAATAATTTATGATTAGCTAATTATAAAAATAGTAAACGTATAATATTTTCTTTCGACTCGATGATTAATAGAACTTATAAATTTAGTTCTAATGGGCGAGAATAACTATTTAAAATTTATATTATATTATTTGCGTGAGGCAAATAGAACCAAGGAGCTCATCGAGTCGAAAAATTATTGGCATATAATTTTAAATACGACATTAATAAAGCACACTAACATATATATATTAAACGAACCGCCAGGTAAGAAAAGAAAAAGTTTAAAGACTAGAGATTTAAAGAATTACGAGATAAATTTACAGTAGCATGAATAAAAGGTGTTACAAAGATTTACATTAAAGAATAAAAGAGCTCTTAAAAAGAAGGAGTATAAAATAAAGTTCGAACTGGCCAGAAAGTTTAACGTTCATATTACCATTCCGTGCTTGTCCTTAAGTTACTCCTCCAAGTTGTTGAAACGTAGGCATCATTGGTTAACTACTGGAGTAGTATTTTAGTAGCTTTCATTATTTTAGCAGAATGATCGATCCGGAAAACGGTTCAGCAGCTCCAGTGAAGATTCCTCGGGACTTTAGGAACCGTAGCCAGATCCCTGATGTTCTAGCCCTCTATCATGATGAAATACAATTTTTATACACACAGAGTTCACTGCACTACTCTACAACCAAAAACTAGTCTTTTTCTTTACTTTTCAGGGCTATATATCTACTGTTCACTGATGCCTCCGGCTAGCGCTCATTTTATTATCAATCTCGTTTTTTTTTTATAATTAGTTGTTTTCAGAAACATTCCTTCGATAAGGCTTTCAAACTAATTTTTGAATTCCTTTCCTAATTAGAAAATGAATTCTTAAAGTCTGAAATGATTTTAATTAAAAATTGAATTCTTATCTTTTTTTTATTAATAAAACTTTACTGTTGTTTTTGAGAATTTGAAAGCCTTTGGAAGGAATGTAGCTTTTAATCGCAAAACTTTACAAATTATTTAAAAGTAAAAAAAAACAAGTATTCCCGACGCAATGAAACTTTCGAACAATTATATACATTTAATATTTACAAATATATATACGCACAATCCACGCAATTTAATATATATAAATTCATGAATATTTTATCATGAATTTATTTAGAGAATTGATCCAATTTAAACTAAACTAATTAATTTTACTACGTATTTGAAACAAGTTATTCATTATGGAAATTAGCGTGGATTGAACGTATAAAGCCCCATTGCATCGGAAATTTAAGGTTAGTATTAGGGTAAATAACATGAAGCTAGGATCGAACTCAGATCCGACTGCTTCAATATAACAGTACAGCATGTGTAATGGGTTGAAATACATTCTGTTTAAAATTATAATTAATTAATGTTTTAAAACATATTTAAATTTTTTTATACCATTGGAATAAACATAAAATGTATACAGATTTTTAAATGTTATGAATGAAAATGTTTTTACGATTCCAAGTTTCAAATTTGTTTAATGGAAATAATAATTGTTTTTTTTTTTTAAATAAAATGGTAATTTCCCATACCGCTCTATGGCGCTGTTGCTAGTGAAAAACAATTAGATATAACGTTACCAGGCTGTTTTGAAATTTTGTTTGATTTATGTTTTTTTAATTTTTGGATTTGCTTGATTTTGATAATTTTTTTGATTGTTGTTGTTGCTTTTTTTTTTTTGTTTAACTGGTTTGATGTATATTTCTTAAAAATAAAATAATGGGGGTTTTTTTTTTTTTTTTGGCTTTTTAAAATATTGTCATTTTTATTTATTTAAAAAACAAACATTTCTTTTTGTCTGGTCTTTTTTTTTTTTAAAGAGACTTTTGTTGTTGTTGTTGTTGTTCCAAGTCTTTTTGAATATTGTTTTTGAAGAAACTTTTTGTTCTTTTTTATTGAGAAACAACAAGGCTTTCTCGACAGATCTCTCTAAGACCTGTCGTCATATTCCTTACGGCGTTTTGACACCTTTCCAACTCAACTGTAATACGCTTCACTGTAAGCTGATCCCGGCTTCAAGAATAAATTAGCCATACCGTTTGCGAAAAACCGATTCAGCAGTCCTCAAAGCCCGTCCTATGAGCGAGCGAATGGAACCCCTTCGTCGACATTGACGTGATTGACACTTCATTTCAGATGTTTGACAATGCCTTAATTTCATTAAACCACCACAAAGACAGTTTTTCTGGGTCGGTAAAATGTTTTTCTTTTTTTTGGGGGGGTTCAAGGAAGCCCACTGCATCTGCTTCTGTAGCAGGTAAATCTCAAAACTACAACGCTGAACGGTTGTCTGCCATTGAACTGTTTTGATCGCGAAAAAGTCTCGAAAAGTGCGCGACTTGATCGTGAACTTTGCCAAATCGTGATTTCCACTCCTCATTTCGTGAATTCTGATCCCTGACAATGAAAGTAGGGGTGTTTGACAATTCGTTTTAATTTTTACTAACTCCCATCAATTACAAAACATTTAAGCCAAAAAAAAAAAAAATCCGTTCTAATATACTTTTCGTTATTACAACTACAGAAACCTTCTTATCATACGCTGTCCAATAGTCAAGAGTAATGTCTATAGAAAGTGATGTTCAACATGCTAGAGATGTTGGTGTAAGGGTGCACTTCAACATCTTAGTGTGAACAGTTTACAGGCCGTAAGATCTATGAGCGGCCTTGTAAACAGCGTATTTATGTGCTTTAGCATAGAAACAACGCCATCGGGTGGTGTGGATCAATAGACGATGTATTACCAATAAAATTTGAGGCTACATTGTGCCTGTTGAAAATGAGATCACAATGCCTATGCAGAAAAAAACCATGTAAAACAGTCTAAAGTTGAGTAAAATAAGTAGAATTTTGGATATTAGTAATGTAGTGTCACAAGTTGTAAAGGGTTAAAATAAAATATAAGGTTAAATGGATAAAAACAACATATAGTATATGTTGTGCATATATATGTTTAAGGAGCAGTTTATAAATATGAATTGTTTCAATGTTTAATCCATAATATTTATTAAAATGTTATCTTGCGATTGTGAGATGAAGGGAAGGAATAATTAGTGTTAAAACTCTTCTTTTAATAGTGCCACCCAGTAATGAAGTAATAAACTCGTGATAAAATAGGATTAAAAACAAGATTAAAATGCTTTTAAATTTATCAATAACACCTTCGTAGATTAGAAATTTAGCATGATTTGTAGAAACATGGTTTTTATTCAACAGTTGATTTTTTCTATAACCAAAAAAAGAAAAAGTAACTTTAATTTAGTGTCTTCCTGAATGTTTGTGATGATGGATTTTAGTTGTATTTATATCTTGGATTATTTCCACCATCTAATATAAATATTGGATGCCTTTATTTAAATATTCCCAATACATTCAATTGTTAGTAATAGCACATCAAACAGGTTAGTATATGCACAATGTTTCGGGAGGTATTATTCTCCCCTCTTCAGGTATTGCTGGCCTGACTAGTGGCAGTACTAGCATGGGAATCGAACCTGGACCCTTAGATTTTTGAATATTGAATTTTAAGGTAACACTAACCAACTGAGCCATGTCAAAGAACAGTTGTTAAGTAGTTGTTACTGATTGTAGCTGTGCTATTGAATTGAAATTTAATTGAAACTAGAAATAAAGAATATTATAACAGCAAGCATAAGATTACCAGCTCATTCTAATATTGAATACTGCTCACAGTGGTGAAAAGATGATAAATTAATCCTGGAAATATACTTATTAGGACATTTCTTAACCAAAGTTATGGAGACTCTTCTTGAAACTATTATAACCTATAGGATGATTAGCTAAAGGCTCTTAGAAGTGTACTCATCATTAACCTCATATTATGCAGTTTCTCATAAGTGAAAGGATATTGTGCTGGAAAAATCTACAATGCCAAGCTCTGAAATGATAGTCTGCTAATTTTTTTGATGTGAAAAACCTGAATGTTAACTAGCCTAACATGCTAAATTGTGTGCCTAAACGTAAATTAAGAATCAAGCATAGTGATAAATTTGCAAAACTGCAAATCTTTATCTCCAATTGTAGATAACCTTGCTGAAAATTCAAATAATAGTCTACCTATTTTGGACATCATTATCCAATAAATAAACCAAATCTTCCAAGATAAACCATAAACAGTTTGTCAGAATAAATTGGATGCGTTAAAATAAATTAATGAATAATCCATAATATATTTAAACCTGGTCTTTTTGGCAAATATGTCTATTCACATTTTGTTATTTTGATTGTTGTGATAGATGTATAAACCTTTGACATGATGACATTAATATTAATTTATTGAAATAAAATATTTCTTTAGCAAGAATGCCTATTTCTTCCTCCCCCACTTTTTTTTTTAATGTCGATGTGCATTTTGTCTCTACAGTGTACATACAATTAGTTAAAAGCAGGTAGAGAGAAAGCACAATATTTTTTTTTTTGTTTTAGAAGGATTTAAATATGGATCTATAAGGGTGCTCTTCCGAGCAAAAAAAAAAGTGAAAACCCATAATAAATAGATTTTATTCTGTTTATAAACAAAGAAAGCTATTATTATTAGATACACCTTTAGCCAACCAAGTGTAGGTTGATTTTTAGGTAGATACTGTATCTGGAAATTTAATTGTTGCCATTAGAGGAATAACCTGCAATTCTCTTACAAATAAAATTGGAACTTAGTTTATCATCATTATTGTTTTTAAGGTTATATGATATTTGAAAATGGTGAGAAATCCATATTATTATTCAGTTAAGTTTGATATATCAATACATATAGCTGCATTGTTTACTCTTACACTCTATTCATTTTATCTCATTACATTAAACTTGCCAAACTGTAATATGGTCATCGGTGGATGAACTTCATATTTGGAATCTTCATAAAATGATTTTTACACAATTTCTTACCTATCATTATATTTGATGCATCCATGTGTGATTAAACATATATATGAAGTATAAATATAGTTTGTGCACTCTGCTCATCTTACATTTCTTGTCTCGGTACGCAACCAGGTATACAGAGCTATGTATATTTCTTATTTCCATTTTTCCTTTATGACGTTTAATACACACTGTCTTCCAGTGAAAAAGGTGATTGGTTCTTTTTTTTTCAAACTGTCTACAGAACCATTCCTAAATCAATGAATATATTACGTAACAACATAGTTTAGTTATTCATCAAAAATTTTAAGGCATCTGGATTATCAGCTATGAAATGAAATGTGACATTATGTTTTATACATTTGTCTTCCATCTTCAATGCTTTCCTTGTTCAAAATACTTTGAAAACCATTTAAAAATATTCTTGCAATTCATGGTTTCACTGCCATACCACAGTTTAAATTAATTCTAATGTTATGGTAGCAGTTTTGCCCAATTTAAACAAAATTGTAGTGTTAACGCATTATTCCATCATTGCTAAGATATGAAGTACATTGCCACATTTTACATCGTAACTTATAATCTAGACATGCTATCTTCTTTAAATTTTTGTGCCGAATAGCTAAACTATGTTAACTAGATAATACATGCATCGGTTTAGAGGTGATGCTAAAACCAGTCACCCTTTCATTGGGACACATTGTTTACGTGTATA
This sequence comes from Epiperipatus broadwayi, assembly GCA_028023455.1. NCBI lineage: Eukaryota > Metazoa > Onychophora > Udeonychophora > Euonychophora > Peripatidae > Epiperipatus > Epiperipatus broadwayi. The sequence continues at coordinate 114,208 of JAQFVV010013426.1, read as the reverse complement.
AATAAAAAATTAAATTTTAATAATTTTAAAGTAATAGTTTATAAAAAACAACAACAAAGAATCTGCATTTATTAGAATTGGGGTTTTTTTTTTCTAAAATAACATTTTTCCATTATAAACCTGTATAAAATGGAATCTTTTGTTTTAAGAGGTCATATATTGGTTAATTGAAGATTGCTCAGCCTTATTGAAATGTTAGGAGACTGAATATACATATTTGCAAATAGTTAGATAAATATATTTTATTCAAACATCACACAGTCACCATTCTTTATGCTTACAGAAGCTGTTTTTTACAGAGGTAAAACTCTCAATACAGTAGGACCACTAAGTGCAAACCAAAGTAATCAATGGATGCTGGAAGTTTTGTGCATAAAATCCCTATCTATTGCCTACTCATCCAATATTCCCAGACTAGTTTCTAGCTTGTGGCTTTCATCAATGAGGAGTCTTGGATCTGAGAGCACTGCACCTAGATCTTAACGTCTAATGCAACCCTCTAGCAGCCACCTTTTAATTTATAAACTAACTATAAAGTTTTGAATCCAAAATGAAAACACAGTAATATTTTCAAGCAAAGCTCATTACCTTGTATAGTTGTATAGATCTGAACTCAATTCAGCATCCATGGTTCTTCAATAACTATAGTCACCATAATCCTATTGGGCAGGATTGGTATTAAACTATCAAACATCATAGGATCACTATTCTTTATGTGTACACAAGCTGTTTTTCACAGAATCAAAACTCTCCATACAGTAGTGCCACTCAGTGCAAGCCAGAGTAATCAATGGATGTGTATTATATACAGCTGAAGACATAGATATATTTAAATCTTATATTAATCAATTTTAGTTTTTGTTTATAAATAATTAATTACTAAGTAAAATATTTTTTTTTAGGTTATATGTTATGGATTAAGTCTTCCTCTTTCTGAACACGATACAATTCGTGATTGTGTTAATGTTTACTGTGAATGGATGACATCTTTAACAACTCCAAAAATCTGTGTACCTAAACCTATAGTGGAGGATCCTAATACTTATATTAGGAAAATGATTCAGCATTTGTATAATTTATTTGTTCCTCGAGAAGACACAGGTAAGCATTATATATACACATACACACAATGCGTTGTTACGAAAAGATGACTTGTTTTTTCTCTATGTTTTCTGCACTGTCATTTCTGAATTATTTAGCTATTTACCACAAAAATTTTAAGACCCTAGCAAAACTGGATCATGCGTTAATGCTGAAATGATCTACGAAGGAATAAAACTCTATCGCATAAGTCATGATCCAGATATGCTAACCTTACAATTTTTGTGGTGAATAACATTTAACAATGTCACTATGTAATACATACATTAATTCATAGATGGTGCTGCAGGAAACCATGGAAAGAGTACCAGTTATCTTTTCTCTGGGACATATTGTGTATGTCTTTATATATATATGTATTAAAAACAGGTAAGCACGTTTACCACCCTTTGTAGTACTAAATATGTAATATATTTTGAATATGGTAAACTGTTATGATAATGTATATTAATAGTGTAGAGTGTTATTGTTTTTGCTGGTATTATTTTTATCAGAGAACAGTATCTATATTTCTATTGTTTATAACAAATAGTTTAATACATGTATAAAAATTAAAGTATAAATATACAAAGACAATTATTAAACAAGAATTATTGAAGTCTAAGCTCATATCTATAATGTAATATGACTAAGTATAATTTATTGTTTACATTTCTTTTGCATAGTTGTCAGTATGTGCATTTGCGAATATCTATCATTTTAATCCTTTTACTAAGCAACAACTTTTGAGAAAGTAGCTTGGAAAGTGGTTGAATTACATGATAGTTATTAAATAGATCTTGCATATATAAAAAAAATCCAATATAATTACTTTTTTCTTTTTTAAAAACTTTATTTATTTACATGAACTCATATATACTACAAAATATGTACGTTTCCAACATTTCAACTACATCCTTGTAGTCCTTATCAAGGATCTACAAATATATGTATTAAGTGTAATAATGCTCAAAGCTAAATGGGTTTATAAGTAACCATAGAAACCAATCAATACTTAGATAATTCCAATTTAGATAACAATCGCGAACTGTTGTCAAGGCAACCTTTTAACAATAAAGGTGGAATTTTACCTTTATTTGTGGTCCTATATATTTATATAGACACTAAAGATTGCAACTTGACCACAGAGATTGAAATTATTGACACAAGGAAGTTTCAATAAATCTCATTAAACTGTAAATATAACTGTTCTAAATGCAGATTAATAAATAGTTAATTATAACATTACAAATTGCAATTTTTTCAAATTACACTCAAAGTATTATTTTAAGTAATAAGTGTCAATATAAATATATGGGACCATCAATAAAGATGGTATTCCATTTTTATTGCTAAAAGGAGGTTGCCTTGACAACAGTTTGAGATTGTTGATTGTTATCTAGATTTGGATTGTCTAATTGTTGTCTGGTTTCTAATGGTTAATATGTATATTATTGTTATAATTATATATTTTTTAACTCCTAATATATTTGGTATTAATTGCATAGCTGGGCTTGGCCGCTTGATGACATTGCACAGAAATATTATGGTTTGTTTTGTGCTTCGTGACATTTTATGCCAATTCGCACAATTCACAGTTGGCTACCATATCGTCTGATGGTGTCTGGATTTCAAGTGAACACAACTTTTAAAATATCCATAGAAGAGTAATTTCATTTCTACTTAAATCCCGCAATGGGACTGACCTTGAATTGTCTAACTGGCCCCACCCTTCCTTACAAAATGTGTAAGGTGCAAACTTTGTCAAGGGGACTTAACAAGACGAATCTTCCGAGTTCAAAGCGGAAAGTCTCGTTTCAAAGTGAAATACTGCGATACTAATGAAATGGCCGCTGAAAGAATGAATTTTGCACTGTTGCCGACCACAGAAGCCGCAGGTTTTTATGACCTTATGCTGAACCACCGCTATCACTTTGTGGACCCAACAACAGGTGCTTACACCCAGAACGTTGAACGACTTTGGAACCTTTAGAAGTGTCATAATCATAGAGAGCACGACTTGATGACGTTGCACAGAAATATTACTGCTTATTTTGTGCTTTGAAACACCTTTATATTTCTTTAGCATCTATATATAACTCTTTTTATTATATAAATTTTACTATTACGATTACTTACCTCCTGTATTTTATATTATTTAAATCAATTTTTTATTTTGTATTACAGAAATGTACAAAACATTTACAAACCTAGCAGTGCCAACAATTTCTTATGTATTGCTATTTATATGTCACTATAAATTACTTATAATTAAAATCCTTGTTTAACAATTTGTTCTATTTAAAACTAGGTTTTCTTTGCTACTATATAAACTTTCTTTTAAGATTCTTTCCTTATATAATTTAATCTTTTCTAATATGTTTAAATTCCTTACCATGTATAAGTGATAAGAATTCAAATATTGTTACTTAAGTATTAGTCCGGACACTAAGATTGATCATGGATAAAAAAATTCCTAAGAGAAATGAATTAAAAATTATTGATTAAAAAAAACAAAACAACTAATTACATTTTTAATTAGATAAATTCTAATTATAGATGAAATTAGGCACTTAATTGATTTTATTTTAACTTACATTTTTTATAAATGTATATACCCATCACTTTTACAAACTTTCATTTAAAAAAAGAAGACAAATTGTCCTGTCCTCAATCCTTTCTTTTAATATTGTGTGTGCATGTTTGTAAAAATTCTTGATTTGTCGGAAATTTTTTTTAAAAGTCATTTATAATTTGTTGAAACAAGTTAAAATTTGAATCATTTATTTCTTTTATTAATAATTGATAACCGGAATTATTCGTAATCGATCTGAATATTTCATAATATCAGAATATTTTAATTTTTACATTCAAAGGGGGAAAAATAATAATTGAAATCAGTAAGAATATTCATAAACATGCATATATAATATTAGTAGAAAGGACTGAGGGCAGTTTGTCTTGTTTTTTTTTTTTAAATGAAAGTTTGTAAAAATGATGTGTATGAACATTTATATAAAATGTAAGTTAAAAGAAAATCAGTCAAGTGCTTAATTTTATCTATAATTAGAATTTATCTAATTAAAGATGTAATTAGTTTTTTTTTTATTTAATCAGGAATTTTTTATTCATGATCAATCTTGGTGTCCAGACTAATACTTAAGTACCAATATTTGAATTCCTATCATTTATACATAGTAAGAAATTTAAATATAGAAATTTTGATATAAACATTATTAGAAAGAATGTTAAAAGAAAGTTTATATATTAACAAAGAAAACCCAGTTTTAAATAGAACAAATTGTGAAGCAAGGATTTTAATTATAAGTAATTTATAGTGATGTATAAATAGCGATACATAAGAAATTGTTTGTATTCCTGGGTTTGTAAATGTTTTGTACGTTTGTGTAAGATGTAATAAAATATTGGTTTAAAAAATAAAAAATAGAGGGAGATAAGTAAGTGTAATAGTAAAATTGATGTATATAGATGCTAAAGAAATGTATGAATTTAAAAATATATATTTATAACAATAATTATTTAAATGGAAGTCAATCTCCGATAATCGCTATTTCTTAAGTATTATAAATTTTTACGCACTCGATTGACTTCCGTTTGAATAATTTCAAAGTTTTCAGTGCTTTATAATAATAGATTTATAACAATGTGTGTATATATATATTTGGAGATCCTTGATAATGATTGCAAGGAGGTAAATGTTGGAAATATGTGCATAATGTATTGGAGTATATATGGGTTCATGTAAATAAATAAAGTTTTTAAAAAGAAAAAGGAAGAAAGTAATTTTTTTGGATTTTTTATATATGAAAGATCATTGGGAACCATATTTTTAAAGAGAAAAGATTATTATTTATTTTTTATTAATAATGATGGTGTTAAAGAAAAATTGTTAGTTAGAATGATATGGATATGGTAAGAGAAACCCTTAGCATCATATTCTCTTCTGTAAGTGTATTAAATTTAAATTAAAATAAATTACCACCAAAAAAAACTAACGACAAATCAGTAAAGTACCTTCTAAAATAATATGATAATACAAGACTAGTCTCCATTCTAACATCGTATAATGTAAGCTTGAGTAATCGACAATTATCAGAGGCATATACAATCCCCACCTTTTGTATTATTTAAGTTCTCATCTCATATCAGTTTCTGGATTTTGCCTTTATTACAGGAGTCTGGGATTAAAGTTGGAAATTGCACCCAGTAATTATTTGTCAAACTTTAATTTGAAATTCAAATTGGCATAGGCTCATAAACCCAAATCAGTTTTCTTGAACAGTTGTACTAATCAGAAACCAATTCAATAAACATAGTGTTTTATTATGTTTAGATCATAATAACTGTAGTAATCTTATTCCTTTTGATGGGAATATAAATAATAACAAATCACCAAACTATCAGTATTCAGTGATTACCAAAGGAATATAAAATTCCTTTGAACTCCTTGATTACGAATGCTAAGGATAATAAATCATCAAACTAAAATCTTAAAATAATGTGATCATATATGTGATGTGATATGGCTACTGCTTTATCAAAGTCAGGAATCTCTCAGCCAATATGCCCAAGAAAAACCTGTTAGCCACCTTACTGTCTCTTTCCATTTCCCCATCCTAAGTTTTTCCCATATTCTTCACTATCCTGCTCTATCCCATGTCCATAACATCATCTTTGTCCACTCCATGACCTTTGTGTCTATATCTCCTCATCTTTTTCCAACCCCAGCATAAAGACCAAGAATCCCCTTCTGTATAATCACTTGGTCAATATTTATCCTCCCACAACTTTATTATTTATACCCTTTCTGCTTGTAAGCATTTACATTCCATTAGCAAATGCTTAATATTTTCCATGCCTTCCTTACATAAGTCCTTTACATTTCTCCATTTATGTGTATATTCCCTTGTTGCTAGCGATCCTGTTCGAGCCCTGAATAGTAAACTACTTTCTCTGCTATTATCATAAATTAACTCTTATCCAATATTCTGTTTACTTCTATATATATTTAAGCTTTTTTTATTCTCCATACTAACTCTCCATCTTTCCAGTTCCCTATTTTTTATTAATGCATCTATTCTTCTATCCCATTCTTTGCCACTATAACACTCAACAGTTCTCTTAACACAATCATCCCACCTTTAGTAGAAGTATACTGACATAAAATCTTTATCCAAATCTTTTGTATACCGTACTTCCGTTCTCACTCATCTTGTTGCCTGTCCTTTATGTGTAACCCAATTAAATACTATTTTGGCTATCCTCTTACTATCCATAAATTGCATCTCTCAAAAACTTGACCATCTCTATTTCTCCTTGAATTGCCTCCTTTGCAGTCTGCACATTTACATCTACTGTATATCTTCCTACTTCTATTTGTACTTTTTTTAAGTAACATAATACTCTTTTACTAACACAGTGCATCATTACCATAAGTTAACTCTGTTACTGCCACTCTCTTTCATAAAATTCTTGCTACATCATATTTATTATATGAAAACAGTGGTAATTTCTTTATCAGTCCCTTTCTTATTTTGCTTCATTTATCAATTTTTTCTCCCATTCATCCATATAATTACTCTGATTACTTAAGATGATTCCCGAATAGTTAAACTTATTCACCACATTTAACTTTATGTCCCCCAATAAAAATTCGTTATCTTCTCCTTCCCCAGCTTTTATCATCATTACTTTTGATTTTTCTTCACTAAATTTAATCGCCATCTCTTTACCTAAATTTACACAATTCTTCATCGTAATGTGATGTGATGTATTGTGGCTTCTCCTTAAACGAAGTCAAGAATCTCTCAGCAATTATGCCCAGAGAAACCTATTAGCCACTTTATTTTCCATTCCCCAATCTAAGTTTTTCCATATTCTGCTCCATCCCATTTCCACAACATAATCTTTGTCAATTCTATGGCCTTTATATCTAAATCCCCCTTATCTTTTCCAAACCCAGCATAAAAACCAATAATCCACTTTCTGTATAATCACTTTTTCATATTTATTCTTCCGTAACTTCATTATATGTACCCTTTCTGTTTTCAAGCATTTACATTCAATTAACAGATGCCTAATATTTTCTATTCCTTCCTTACATAATTTACAGACTAAATCACCCATATTTTTCCATTTACATGTATATTCTCTTGTTGCTAAAGATCCCGTTCGAACCTTAAACAATAAACTATTTTTCTTACACCTAATATTCTGTTTATTTCTATATATATTTAAACTCTTTTTACTCTTTATACTAGTTCTCCATCTCTCTTAAACTCCCTATTTTTTATTAATAAATCTATTCTTTTATCCCATTCCTTACCACTATAACACTCAACAATCCTCCTAACACAATCATCTCATCTTTTGTACAAATATACTGATATAAATTCTTTATCCAAATCTTTTGCATACCGCATTACCTTTCTCACACATCTTGTTGCCTGCCCTTTACTCATAACCCAATTAAATACTATTTTGGCTATTCTTTTATTATCCATAAACTGCAATCTACCAAACATTTTCATTTTCCTTTTTGCATCTCTCATATGAAAACTTGACCATCCCATTTCTCCTTGAATTGCCTCCCTTGCTGTCCATACATCTCCTATCTAATCTAAAACCTCATTGCATTTCCCCCACTACATTATTTCTTCCATCCATTTTACAACTCTTCTAGCCACCATATATGAAAAAACTTTATATAAAACTGATGTTACCGCTATCGATCTATAATTATTTAACTTTCTATGAGCCTTACTCTTTACTTTAAATAATAGTCTTACTCTTGTATTATTCCAACTGCTGGGAAAAACTCTATTCTGTGCCATCTTATTAAAACAGGATAATAACTTTACTTTTGCCCTATATTCTAAATTCATTACCATTTCTGCTGCCCATCCATCTAAACCTCTTACCTTTCCACTTTTCAATTTCTTCTCTACCTCATTCAGTTCATTTTTTGTAAACCTAATATTCCTATTACTATGTGCTTTCATGTTTTCTGTCACTCTATCCTTCACATCTAACATCTTTTCTATATTCATAACATATCTATTTAAGATTCTATCTAAATCTTCTCTAGAGCTACACTCTATTCCCTCATCATCTTGTAATACTATCTCTCTCCCCCCCTACATTTCTCCTTTTAATGTAATTCCAAAATTTTTTACTCCCATCTCTTTCACTTTTATTAATATCCTCCAACAATTTACTATTCAATTTCATTCTCTCTCTATAATTATTTATTTTAGCCATCTTCTTTTCTAAGTACTTTTCCCATTTAGCATTAATATCTTTTTCACTTTCTTTGTTCTTAATAGCACGCTTATATTCTCTGCGTGCTTCTTTCCTTTCTTTTACATTTTTTTATTACTTTTATTCTTCTGAATATTCTCATCTAAAACCCTATTTGCCATTTTTTCTACTTCTTTACACCAGTCCTTATACTCTAGTGATTACCAAAACAACAAAATTTCTATCCTTAGTATTTAAATCGTCAGACTGGTTTTTGCTTTTATCTTTAGTAATAAAGTATGGGATTCAAAGTTCCAACTTGATGTTTCAGGCCTCATTGATAAAGGTCAAAACTGAAAATTCATCAGGATAAGGATTTTAATATTAATAATAAGATTTTATATCTGATTACTCCAGCTTGCAATAGATGGCAATAGAATGGAGAGCGCCTTTTGTTTTTGATTGTTCTTAAATTGTAAAGATAATTGTCTAAGAACAATCAAATATATATATATATAATTCAAAGGGTTTTTTTTTTAATATTTATTTTAAAAGATATCAACTGTATTCAAGAAATATAAACACAAACAGTAATCACATCATTAAATTAATGGAATTTCTACTGCCAACTTATATAATAATTGAAGAATTACAATTGAAAATTAATACACATTATGTTCAATTAATAATAGTGTGGATGTTATATGTATAATCATCTCTTAATCTGCAAACAGTTTAATGAAATATAGAAAATCCTAGAAATTTACGAATAAAAATTAATGTAAATGTGGTGAGTATGGTAAATATTAAATAATGCCTAATGCTTTCACAAAACTAAAATATATTGAAGATAATCCAAATGAGATTTGTTAAATAAGAATTTTAAATCTTAAATAAGTCAAACTTATATTAAAAACTTATTTTTTAGTGCATTTACATGAATAAAAGTATTTATTTATTTTTAATACTTTTTATTTTCTACTTTTTAGTTTTATATAGTTCAAGAAATTAAGTTCAAATACAATTTAATATCACCAGACAGCTATATTGTAAAGAATATAAAACTTAAAAATTTAAATTTTGTATTCTTTTTTTTGTTGCTAAAATTGTTTGCAAACTCTAAAAAAATATATTGTCTTTCGGAATACATATGTATGCAAACTTCCAATTAGATCAGGAATTGGTGAAAATTGAGTTACGAGATTTTATCAGAAGACAAGGAAAAAATAATAAATTAAATAAAAGTATATATATAAAAATAATACAACAGTAGAAAAGGAAATAAGAAAATATGGATGTCTTCTAAGTAATGGAGAAGGGTTCCTAAAGTGATGAATTAGCTTCTATTGAATCAGGAGAAATAGTTCTTATACTTGTGTCAAGAAGGCAGTTTCTTCTCTTTTTTGTGGTTTTACATGGAAGTCAAAATGCTCTTCTTATAAGGCATCTCCGAAATTGTAAAGATAAAGTGTTTTATTTATGGAAATTATTTGTGAGCTCATTTAAATGCTGAATATCCTTTGAAGTGAAAAAGAGTAAAATGTCATAACAGTGACTAATATTAATCTCGATCCTAGCAGTAACATAAATCTACTTAAGTTCTAAAGTAATTTAGAAATACTTTTATAAGTTTTAAATTTTTATATCTAAACAGAACGCCATCATTGTGTGTTGATTGCGTAATTGTAGAAGTTATTAATTTATGTAATGTTACTTTTTGGAAATAGGTACATAGAATAAAATACCTTTAAAAGCTAAAAATTAATAGGATTGTAGAATCTAAAGAATTCCAACATGTTTAATTAACGAATTTAGTAAAAAGAAATAAATTCCTAAGAAATTTGCGCAAATAAAAAAAAACCCCACCTTTTTTCTTGAAAAAGAAAAAAAATTAGTTTTTATAAAAATATTTTAATATTTATTGTAAATAATGCTTATAATTTTTAAAAAATCAAATTTGAAATCATATTTATATAAAACAAATACTGTTCTTACAATCCATATTAGATACCGCTTAATTAGTCATTGCCGGTTAATAATGAGTGAAAATAGATTGGCAGAAATATAAATACTTTAAAATAATAATGTTTTATTGAGAGATTTATTATTAAAGTTATATGATTTTTTAAATATAAAAATGTATAATTTTTAAAATTTATAAATAATAATTTTATAAAATTATTATACTATACGATACCTCAGATAAATTAAGGCTGCACTAATCTCCCAGCTTTTTAAAGACGTTGATTGTTCAAAAGAATAGAATTTGGTGCATAATCGCATAATCACTTTTCTTAACAACTGGCTTTTTAATGTAGATCGATATTGTAATTTTTTATAGAAAGTGGAAAATGACTATGGTTGGGAATCAATCGTTTGTATATATATGTTCAGATAATTGACCTTTATTAAAATTACAATTTTAATTAGTATGTTTAATATTTTTGAAATAAATATTATTGCTCGCCTAGTTTTATAAGTAATTTAAATACCAATATTAGTATTTTTATTGACTTATAGCCAAAGATGCTACTAACAAGCAAGCGGTATTGTGCCATCGAGTTTTACGAACAATTCAGACAGTTGCTAATGAATCTACTATCATGGCAAGGCAAACATGGGAAACATTGTTGCAGTTTTTATTAACCATCAATGATACACTTCTAGCTCCACCAACGGTTAAAGGTATTCTTTTATATTCTGATTATTTTTAGCATGTTGTATACAATTTTTATTATTAGTAATTTATCAAAGTATCTGTCATCTCAGTTTTCCCATATATTAGCTATCCACCAGTGTAGAAACTCAGACTACCTTCCCCCCACTGCCATGCATTTCACAATCTTTGCTTGTCTCTATACCTATGATAATGGCTTGATATTTTTCTATTATAGAACTTCCACACAAATTAAGAATTGGTTTCCATTTTAAACACCTTATGGAAGAGTGAGTAACCATTGCATTGTAGATATATAGTTTTTTGACTTTTATCAGTATGTCTTTCATCTCAATTCTATTGTACCACAATCATCCACCAGTCCAGTATTATGTTCAGTTTAATTAGTAACATTATCTATTATAGAATGACTGCATCGGTTAATTCTCCAGTCAGCTAACGTATGTAGAGCACGTTCTTATTCTTAGCTCAAATTTCAGATCGCCTAGTAACAGAATATACCACACAACTGTGTAGGCATATTTATTAAATCTCATCAGTTGATTGGTAGTATATAAAACAGATATTTTCATGGAGAACTTCAAAACTGATTAGATCACTACGTCAGACTATGTTGAGGATTTCTTAGTTTTTGGATTGACGAAAATAGTATGGAGACAGGAAGTAATCATCTTAGTTATTATTTAGGTGAAGTCTATCTCTGATTATATCTGTTGTTTTAAATAGGCCACAATTCTGGTCTTCTTTAAAGAACTCATTGCTCAGCTATCCAACAATAGGTAGACTCTTATTGGTAATAACAGTATCTCTAATTTCACAGTCTTTTCTTAATACTTGGAATACTATAAGAATTATATAAATTGTATTAATAAGCTGCCAAGATTAAGCTTTGTGTTTTTATTATTATGTGCAGTGTACTCCAATAAACAGGTAACTGATGAGTGCTTCTGTCTCCAAGTTGCCTGAAGCACCATATCTGGATTAAGGCATTTGCATTCACAAAAAAATTTTAAGACACTAGTATGTCTGGGTCATGAGTTGTGTCATGAAATGTGATCATGAGTTTCGTACCTTCACTCACAGTGGAACAATTTGTTAACATTAGATTTTGTTTTAAAATTGGATAAACTGCTATCAAAATGATTGAAATGTCAAGAATTGGGGCTGAGAGGTCAGCGCAGCGGCTTGCAAGCAAGCAGTTGCTTGCAGACAGTTGTCGCAGGTTCGCTTTTTGGCCGATGCTATGACACATGGGAAAAAAATGATTGAAATGATCCAAATTTGGAATGGTAATAAGGCCATGAGTCACAAGAACATTTTCAAGTGTTAAACCACTAAACATCACATGATCTCTTATACTAGCACATAATTGTTGTAAACAAAAGCAAAACTCTCCATACAGTAGTGCCACCCTGTGCCAACCAGAGTAATCAATGGATGCCAGAAGGCGTGTGCATAAAATCCCTATCTAGTGCCTACTCATCCAATATCTCCAGACTAGTTTCTGGCTTGTGGTCATCATCAGTGAGGAGCCTTGGATCTGAGAGCACTGCACCTAGGGTTGGCACAGGGTGGCACTACTGTATGGAGAGTTTTGCCTTTATTTTCAAATGTATTGCAAGATTTCATGATGGTAAGGAAAGCACTGAAAATGATCCACAATTATACAGAATATACTTTCATATCCGTATGTCATGATCCAGATATGTTCGCATCATAAAACTTTTATGGTGAATAACTAAAATATGTTATGAAATGCACTTATTGATTAAGAGGTAACATTGCAGGCAGTTGAGAACCCAACAACTTTTTCTTGAAGCACTATGTATGTATATTATTAAACCACTAAACATCACATGATCACCATTTCTTATGCTTGCTCATGGCTGTTATAGTCGAAACTCTCCATAGTGCCCAAGACTCCTCACTGACGAAAGCCACAAGCTAGAAACTAGTCTGGGGATATTGGATGAGTAGGCACTAGATACGGATTTTATGCACAAGCCTTCTGGCATTCATTGATTACTCTGGCTTCCACTTAGCGGCACTACTGTATGGAGAGTTTTGTCTGCTTTATGTATATTATATTTGTATTTTTCTAATTCAGATTGATATTGATAAATTTTTAGTACACACACACACACAAAATAAAAACAAGTGCATATCTAATTAGCATCAGGAAATTAACATTAAATTATGGAAATTTATTTTGTCTATAATTATTTACTAACTGAATGAAATTGTAGGTTTAATGATGGGTATGCATCTTTAAGATATTAAACGTTGATTGTCAATTTTAATTATTTTTTTTGCTCTATTTCATTAATTTGGCAGGAGTACATTCGGTCCAACGATCTTAAGAATTTCTGTAGTGTAATCAGTTATATTAGGATTGTTGAATTATAATTGTTGATTTCATCATTCATATGAAAATCTGAATTGTAACCATTAAGAGCTGCACATTTTTGTCATATTGAAAATTTTAATAATCTTCACTGTCTTACTATCTTTGTTTGTGTAAATACTTAATTGCTGATGAATCACGTTTTCTAGTCACAGTTTGATTAATCCAAGCATAATAATTTTATATATTTCTGTCGTTTCTTAGTATGAATTTATTAATCTAACATATACATATAGCTCTCCTGAAGATTTGTGATGATGGTGTTTTAGTTGTTTTTATATATTGAACTATTTCCATCATCTAATTGAGTATTGAATGTCTTTAGAAAAATGTAACTCAATTTAAATATTCCAAATACATTCAAATGTTAATATAAGCACAATGTTTAGAGTAGTATTATTCTCCCTCAGTTTGTTAGAGCAATATCTTAAAATTCAATACTCAAGAATCTAAGTGTTCAGATTCGATTCCTGTGCTAGTACTGTCACTGGTCAGGCCAGCAACACCTGAAGAAAAGGGGAGAATAATACCTCTCGATACATTGTGGATATACTAATGTGTGCTATTACTAACATTTGAATGTATTTGGTATATTTAAATAAAGTTAAATTTTTCTAAAGGCATTCAATAGTCAATTAGATGATGGAAATAGTCCAATATATAAATACAATATATAAATAGATGTTGCAAAAGCAGGCTATACTTTCTAACAAGTGATGTTAATTCAGATGCTAATGATATTTTAAAAATATATGAATTGCAATTTACGTTCAGCTTTCTGAATAATATTGATAAGTGTTTGTTTTATTGGGCGTAATGAATAATATTTTGTTTCAATGAACTGTGTCTCATTGTGGTCTTGATTCTGCTATATCGACAATACGATTCAGTGAAAAGGTGACTGATTGTTTTCCCAAGCTGCCTGCAATACCGTCTCTAAATCAACGAATGTATTATGTAGCAGCGTAGTTTAGCACTACTTACCGCAATTATTTGGATGATAGTATGTCTGGATCATGCATTATGACATAAAGTGTGACTGTGGGTTTCATATCTTCATAGATCATCTTCAGTATTCTTCCTGCTATTACGAAATCTTGTAAACTACTTAAAAGCATTCTTACGAGTCATGGCTTTACTGCCACGCACAGTTTGAATTATTTCCAAATGTTTCCATAGCAGTTTACCCAATTTAAAACAAAATTTAATGTTAGCACATTATTCCATTGTGCTATATGGTACAGAATGTACTGTCACATTTTCTTGCCCTAACTTAAGATCCGATATACTAGGGCTTTAAAATATTTGTGGTAATAGATAAACTATGTCTTACTTAACACAGACATTTATTCAGTGGGATACATTAAGTGTGAAAGATAATAGCGAAGATTTATTCAAGTTTTTTTAAAGTCCTAATCACCATGTAATTAACTGTTTAAGGAGTGCAATTGTTTGTATGAAGTGATTTATGAAGATATGCGAATGCAGAGGATATTAAGACTGTTTAGATATCTGCACGAGTTTTATCTCTTCCGCACTTGTTTATGGAAACATTAAATATTTCTCGCTGGAGACTTTTTTCTTTTACGATTTTCATAGTTATTATCAGATTTGGGAATTAAGGCAAGTATGAAGTTTCACTTCATAGCAAGTCTGTCATGGTATGTTCTAATATCAAGGTTTGAACTGATAAGGAGATGAATTATCATATATATATAGTTACTATGATAGCAATCACTACAAAATGAATTCCGAAGAGAGAGCAATGAAAAGTAAAAATGAGTTTGTGATGATTATTCAGATCTTATTAGGAACCAAAAATATGTCCATATGTATCAGATTCAATTTTTTTTATATATATATTTTTTTGATATCTTTCAATGCTGTCATTCATCTTCTGCTGCTTATTCTGAAAGTCAGTAACTTGCCTAATTCTAGATCCCCTTTCTATCATACTCTTTATCCCAAATGAAAGCACCCAATAGTGCACTGTTTTAAAATAACTTTGTGAGTAAATCTTTATAAGATAAATAGTATCTGCTTTTTCCATGAAAATCATTTTCACTGTATGCTATAAAAATATATTTTTAAGAAATCCCCTCCCCTCCACCACCCCAATTCATTTAACATGCTTATTCAATAAAGGTGCTCTTTTACAACAGCAGATTTTACTACACTGAAAAACTTGTATTGATTTACCCTTACGTATTCATCATCATATTTTCAGAATATAATAAGCATTTAACTGTTAAGTAAGAAAATTTTTAGTGCCTTTACGTTACTTTAATAGGAATATTTGGCAGAAAATTTATTTGAAGCAATTTTATTGCTGAAGTGAAATACCGTGCATCAATTTGGTATTCGATAGTTACAATCAATTTCTACACTGCCTTTCGATATCCAAGTCTGTTGTTCCATCAAAAAGCTATGTAAATATTTAAACAGATAACAAATTAGCAAGCTGTTTATCATTCAATGCAAAAGATTCTTCATCTTCCCATTGCTAAAGCATCCAAATTTTTTAATATAGATTCCTAATTCCAAGGTACTTATATGAAGCGCTTAAACCTTTCGGAACATTCTGTAAATCAGTATTTGAATCGGCCAGAATAGAATCATCACCAGCATATTGTGAATCTATAAACCAGGATGACAAAGTTCTCATTTTTATTCTGTTTAAATTAAAAACACTATTGAATCTGTATCATCTGCTTTGTGAAGTAGCCTGTAAACTATTCCAAAGACTAAAACAGGCAAAACTCTCCATACAGTAGTGCCACTCAGTGTAAGCCAGAGTAAGCAAACATAAGAAATGGTGATCATGTGATGTTTGGTGGTATTCTAAAGACTATTGTCTTATAAATGAAAAACACAATTGGAGCTAGTTCACTTCCTGGTTGAATGTCAGTTTTCATTTTAAACACTTCAGATATTTCATCTCTAATGATAATATGTCCTTCCATACTAATATATAGAAGCTCCATAATATGGATAAATTTTAGTGGACAATCTTTTCCATTAATTAAATCAGAAGTCTTAACTAAATCAAGAATAACCTTGTATAATTTAGTGCAGTAGGAACATATGGTCTCGGGTTGACTCAAGCTCTGGTACTTTCCACACCTGAACTTCTTATGGACGCCTGAGCAATCGAGCCATTTAATTTTGTCCTGGATGAGTAAAAAGTCAGACTCTGGATATAAGGTCTTCAAATGGATTCCAGTTCTGGCAGTTTCAGCACTCGAACTTCTTATGAATTCCCTAGCACTAAAGCCATTGAGTTATTTATTTATTTTTAATAAATAAAAGCAGTATATAAATCACATTTTTGCAGACTCATTTTTTTGTGCTCGTCTGATAACAAAAACCACATTTAAAGTATTTATTGATCCTCTAAAATCATACTAAATCTTTGTTAATTCTAATCTATGACTAAATTCTTTGAAATTCTTTGAAACGGCTTCAGTTGAAGTTGTTAATACTGATATTCTATGACATTTACCATAGTTTTTGTATTCCATTTATTTTTATAAATTGGAACAATAGAAGCATACTTAAGATTAGATGGTACAACTTGTCGGGTGTCATTATATATCTATCTAAATTTAAACAACTAGTATTATACACACATAAGAATATTACGATTTCAAAATTCAAATATTTTTGGTTTGAACTGTTAGCATGACCTTACCCAATTTAATTAGTAATAATTGAAAGGTTGCTAGTCTTTCACATGCGCCTACAGTTGTTTATCCGACAGCCAATCAGATTTTTAAACAGCTGTCTTTAAGAATGATCAGGCCTTGACACACGACAGAGATTTTGATAAGAAAAGGATGATACCACCTTCTCTCAACTTAATTTTTTATATATATAAGCCAGTCTTAAGCGTCTTGGTCCGAAAGCTTGAAAATATAAACATATTCATTTATTACTCACTGAGTTTTTTTTTTTAATTTACGATATTATAGCGCGAAATCTTAGATTTACTACACCGCAATTTTCTAGATGTTAATATAATTTATCAGCATTTGTAAATAACATTTGGCATCATACATATGTGGGATACTTAATTACATGATGATCAGGTATATTGTATTTGTATTAATACTTAAAAAGGGCTTGTGATTTCATATAACAATAAAACATTTTGTGAGCATGATTTTCTGTGTTGTAAAATAGAATAATTGATGAATACCAGATAATAAAATTATTATTTCTGTATTCCCAAATTAGTTTCTGGCTTATGGTTCTCATTAACTAAGACTTATGGATTTTATAATATTTTTGAATTTCAGGCTAATAATTTGTTAGTGTAATAGAAGTTAAAAATAATTGCTTAATTTGAACTGCTTTAGGTCTACAATTTTTCACTGACCATGGTTGCAATCCTAAAGCTAGTCAGGATAGGGATACAATAGCATTACGTTTTGATATTCATTGATTCTGGAATGGCATAATAAGGGAACATATTCTAAAAGCATTTCCATCCATATTAAATCACTCTAGGTTCAAAGCTTTGATTTACAATTCTGATAAACCAATAAAATGTCAATCAACTCATTCACATGTTCTTAGCTTAAAAATTTTGCTGCTATTTACAATTCTGTTAAGATTTGGATATTATTCCACTGAAGTTGTCATTACTGATCTTTTAAAATATCTTAATGAAACTGATTAAAATAGTATTAAGAGATCCACCTTGATTGGATAGATGTTTTAAATTTCCTACCCTTTTAAGCTATTAAAATTCACAAAGTTTGATCGTGAATAGAAGATTGGTTATTTACTACTGCCATCTATCATAATTATAATTTATTCTTGTACATTATAACTATAGGCATAACAGTTCTTTTAATATCAATCTTTTTTTTATTTTTAACAATTTATGACAGATGAATATTTTTAATTAAAATACAAACTTGTTGTTTTTACTTTAACTTGGTGTTAATTTTAATTAAACATTTACTAAATTTAATCTTTTTAAATGTATAATTCATTCAAAATAAATGTTCATGTTGAATTAATTATAAATTTAAAAAGATTAAATCTAGTAAATATTTAACAAAAATTACAACTTTATTACTTACAGTGAATAATTAAGTTAACATTAGCAAAAACATTTACAAAAGAACAATTATAGGTTATAATGTTCTTTTCATTGAATCCAAACACCTAAATATCACATGATCACCATTTCTTATGCTTTCTCAAGCTGTTAAAACAGGAAAAACTCTCCATACAGGAGTGCCACTCAGTGCAAGCCAGAGTAATCAATGGATTCCAGAAGGCTTGTGCATAAAATCTTTATCTAGTGCCTACTCATCCAATATCCCCAGACTAGTTTCTAGTTTGTAGCTTTCATCATTAGATCCTAAGATCTATAGTCACTGCACTTAGATCTTAGGATCTAATGATGAAAGCTAGAAACTAGTCCGGGGATATTGGATGAGTAGGCGTTAGATAGGGATTTTATGCACAAGCCTTCTGGCATTCATTGATTACTCTGGCTTGTGCTGAGTGACACTATTGTATGGAGAGTTTTGCTTGTTTTAATTCAAACATTTTATATATTTTACTTCTTTTTTTTTAAAAAAAAAACAACTTTATTTCTTTTTATTAATCTTATATACATATTCACATCTTTAACACCCAATGTTTCAAGCACTTTTTTTCTATAGTCATTTTCAAGGATTTATAAAATTACATATTTATACATATTATTACAAATAAAATTAATATATAAAAATGTATATACCCTTATCATAAAAAAAAAATCATTTTATCTATCAATATATTTTTTTTACATATTTATTACATTATATAACTTATATTTATTTACTTCTTTTTCTCTAATCATTTTTCTTTTACATAAATACATAAAAAATACCAACAATTTTTCTTCTTTTTGTCCTTGTTATTTTCTTAACCAATTACTTAAAAAATAATACCCTTTTTTATATACCATTTTTTTAAGTTGTTTTTATTTTAATCTATCTTTTATATAATTAATCCTATTTAAGACAGGGTTTTCCTCTTTATATAAATTTTAAGATAGGAATGTTAGAAAAAGTAAACTTATATATAGAAAAGATGATAAAAAGAAGTTTATATATAAAGTGGGAAAAACCTGTTTTAAATAGGATGAATTATATAAAAGATAGATTAAAATAAAAACAAATTAAAAAATGGTATATAAAAAAGGGTTAGGACAAAAAGAAAGGAAATTGTTGGCATTTTTTATGTATTGAAAGAAATGAGTATGTAAAAGAAAAATGATTAGAGAGAAAGAGGAAGGAAGTAAATGTAATTTATATAATGTAATATACATGTAAAAAAGATGTATTGATAGATAAAAGGAATTTTTTTTATGATAAGGGTATATACATTTTTATATATTAATTTAATTTGTAATAATAATGATGTAAATATGTATTTTTATAGATCCTTGAAAATGACTACAGAAAAAAAGTGGTCAAAACGTTGGGTGTTAAGGATGTGAATATATATATATGGTTGATAAGAAGAAATAAAGTTTTTAACAAGAAAAGAAGGAAAATATATGGGGTGTTTGGATTCAATAAAATAACATTTTATTTTATAAGACATATATATTTTAAAGAAAAAGAAAAGAATTCTTATTGTGGTGTTAAAAAGTTTGTTATCAGCGGTGATAATAAGTTAAAACACACTATACATTAATGAGAAAACTTGTTTAACCTCATGGATTGTCAATTAGTAATAATTGATAGTTTCTTAGCAACATCAAAAGCTAAATGTTATCTCTGTTTACATGGATATAATTTCTTTATTTCTAATCTTTATTATTATGACAATCCATGGCAATATTTAATTCAACATATATATATAATTCATTATTCAGAGGGAATATTGTTAATTGCATTACTTTATAAAAGGGGATGGTGTACTTTTAAATAGCTAGTACTCATTAGTTATTTTTAAAATCATAACTAAATAAAGAAGAATAAGTATATATGAAGTACATCCTAGTAAAAAGATCACTGGCTCCTTTTTCAATATGTTAGCAGCGCCATCTATAAATTAATGCATGTATTACATAACATCATAGTTTAGTTACTATAAAAATTTCAAGATGCTAATCATGTTTGGATCACAAGTTATTAATGAATTGTGACAGTGTGTTTCATAATTTTCTCGTTAATCTTCAAAGATTTCTCTGCCATCATCAAGTCTTGCAAACCACACAAAAACATACTTACAACTTATGTCTTCATTGCCGTACATAGTTCAAGTCATTTCCAACATTTCGATAGCTTCAGTTTTGCCCATATTAAAATTAAATGTTATCACATTGTTCCATTGCGAGTTAAGGTACGAATCACACTGTCATATTTTATGCCATAACTCGTGATCCTGATATTCTAGCACCTTAACTTTTTGCTGTGAATAGCTAAATGATGTCGCTATGTAACACATGGGTTGATGCAGAGATGGAACTTCAGGTATTTTGAAGAGAGAATCAGCCATCTTTTTTACTGGTTTTACATTGCGTAGATTAATGTATTCTCTTATTGGGATTTTTTTGTTTTAGATATTGGAGAACAATTGGGTGAAAGAGTAATGAGCGTTTTATTTGAAATATGGCTGTTGTGTTGTTCACGTTGCTTTCCTTCACCACCTTTGTGGAAAACGTTTCGGGATATGTGTTTGAATTGGAGACACAACTGCGCTTTAATTGAACAATGGAATAGAGTCAACTTTGCACTCACTTCCAGTCTTTTAACGATTATTTATGGAAAGAATTATCCTCAACTCAAAATATGTAAGTTTATTTTATAGACTTAATGTGAAAAATATTTATTTTAAAAAATAACTGTCTTATGTAATAAATAAAGCATTTTACGTGTTCTTGATTATAATTAATATTCTAGTCAGTTTGTTGCATTTGATGAATCCTTTAATGAAAACTATATGATAAGAAAAACAGAATATCAATTTAAGAATACAAAAATTTTTAGAAAATAATATCTTGGTGCTAATGGGCTTCCTTACTATATTCCAAAATAAAGCTTAACACGATTGTCCTAGCTTACAGCTAATATCTATATTTCTGACAGAAATCTTCTTCACAACATCCCCATTAAAAGCATGGTATGCTCATATTTAGAAATATTCTTAAATATACTTTACATAAATAGATATAATATAACAATTCGTCAATTGGTAAAACAGAGTTTCTTTAATATAAAATAATAACTAAATAATTATTGCCAAGTGCTTTCAACTCTTACGAGTCCTTATCAAGGCAGTGTAAAAAATTCTATTTTCTCCCTGGCGATGAATTCAACATTTCATTGTATTGGCCAGGAACAACTAATCGGAAAGCTGGTTATTTATTTACATAAATAGAAATTAAATTCTAATGATTTTAATAAGATCATAATTATACTACAGTAATTCAAGTCAGATTTCCAAAGAATAGCTTAACCCACAATCATTTGTCAACATAATGGCTACAGCGGTATGTATCATCGCTTCTAAGAAAAAAGATTCAAATTTGATTTTTATTTTTTATTATAAGCATTATTTGAAAAACTATTATAATACTTTCATAAAAAATATATATATAACTATAGATTGCAAAAAATGGAGAAATAAAATTACTTTGTTTATATCACTCCTAACAGGAACGAGTTGATTGCCTTTTTTTAAGTAAAATTACGATCAGTTATTATAATGAAATAAATGTGATTTTATTTATTATAAGCAATACTTACAATAAATATTATATGTAAATTATAGGGATTTGAACATAGACTTTCAAACTGCCTTCAACTATCCGTTTTATCTCATGACATGGGTGATCATATGTATCAGTTGTATGAGATAGAACGGATAGCTGAACGGAGCTTGAAAGTCTGTGTTTTGAAGATTCTTATAATTTATATCTAAAACTCCAAATATATAAATTATACTTGTATTCAATCAAAATAAATATTATAATATATATATAATCATAGGTCATTAAAAATAGAGGAATAAAATTATTTATATTTAGATTACATACTGCTAAACCCTGAAAAAGTAGCATTAAAGTTACATTGTCAGAAATATTACCAAATTCACCACTTCCTTTATTTTGCTGTAACATCTTATATAAATGCAATTTATCCACTCTACTTTGAACACTTGTAGCAAAACCGCTTTTAAAAAATTGAAGTAAAAGTCACTCTGAAGAAGATTGCAGAATAGTCGAAACTTAACATTATGTATGCATATATGTACAATAAAGAGTTTTGCTAAAAAGTATTCAAAGTAGAGTGGATACATTAACTATGTGAGTAAAATTCAAACTAATTGTTTTTGCAAAATATAGGTACATCTAGCAAGATACAGAGATGGACATTGGTCAATTTATAAAATTCTATGAAATTGAGGCATATGACAATTTCAAGCACTATCATGTACTGCTTGTTGCCATTGAGGACTAAATAAACTCACGAAGAGAACTTTTTTTTTGTATCAATTGTCAATCTGTTTCGCAGATGAAAATATGACCATTTTTTATCTGATGAAGAGCTTAGCATTGATACTAGAAAGTGGATATTAGTTGCAAATATATTTAAATGATTCTTTAAGAATTTGACTTAAGAATTATCTTAGTAACATTTTCGGACTTAGTTGTTCTAAAGATTGAGGCGCACTGCGTTTAGATCCAAGTCTCACCATTGACAAAAGTGATATGCTAGAAACTAGTCTGGGGATATTGGATTGGAAAGCACTGGATAGGGATTATGATACACAGTCTTCTCGCATCCATTAATTACTAAAGCTATCACTAGGTGGCACTATAGTGGGAAAAATTTTTGCTACTATTTGTTAAAATCTGAAGTCTGTTACGGTTAAAAAAAAATTGATTAAAAAAGATTACTTTCTACAAATATTCTTCCTTGAAAATATACTACTATATATATGTGTAAATAATTAAGAAATGTCTGAAATTTAATCTATCTTTATATGTCCAGTTCATAGCTGACTTTATAGTTTTCATAGATTATTGTAAACTAATGGTGCAAAAAATTATAGTTTTGTATATATATATTGTAACGGGATGGGATATCAGGGGTTTGATCTAGAGTAATGGCAAAAATCATCACAAGTTATGGCATGAGATTTGACAGTGTGTAGAAAATCCCTTGGAACAATGAGCTAACATTAAATTTTGTTTTAAATTGACATAACTGTTACTAAAACATTTGAAATGATTTAGATTGTACATGGCAGTGAGGCCATGAGTTGCAAGAAAATTTTTAAATGGTTTGCATGATTTTGTGATGACAAGGAGAGCATGAAGATGATTTATGAAGATACGAAACAAAATCACATTTTATGTCATAACTCAGAATCCAGATGTGCAAGTATGTTAAAATTTTTGTTGTGAATAGCTATATTACTGCATAACACACACTTTGATTTAGAAATGAAACCACAGGCAGCTTGAAGAGAGAACCAGTCACCTTTTCACTGGGACCCACTGTGTAATATTTGTATATTTATTTCAGTATAGCATTATGCACTGGGATTATTTTATATATATATTGTAACGGGCACATACGTATGTTACATTATTTTTTATTAGTAAACATAAAAAAAAAAAGTTCGCCAATAAAAAATTTGTTTTTTAAGAATTAAAAATTGAAAATTAAAAAAATCATCTTAAACTCGTATATATATAAAATCGCACAGATAAATAATTATTAAAATAAAACTTTATTAAAAAAAGAGTAGTTTAAAACTAAATTTTCAGAAAAGATTTAGAGATAAGTATATATTTAAGTTTGAAAACAAATTAATTAATCTTTTGTAAAATGGAAATGATTATTTTAATTAGTAAACTAGCCTTTGGGCATTTAAATGTATAAGCATCGGTCAGATAGGAAAACAATAGAAACTTTTAGCAAATGAAAGAAATTCATCGGGAAATTGGACCTCAACGAAAAGGTTTTCACCATCATGACGTAATGTTGAGTTAATCCACAAAATTGTTATAAAAGGAAAGATTTGAAAATAAAAGAGTTAATTAGTTATTACGAGAGTACAGATATGTGTTAGTGCGGAGTCGAAGGAGAAGGGATTGAAAAGATGCACTCTTTAATCCCTTCAGTTCTGGTAAGAAAGAAAGAGAAATGAACTATCGTTTTATACATTGAGGACCAACTAAACTAAAAGACCTCCAGATAAATAAAAAAATAATGGCTAACTCAACCAATGTTTTTAGGACGGCGTGGGAATTCACGTTCATGGCAAGCAACGGATAAAACTACAGACATGTTAAAACCGTAAGAACTTTATAATTAATGAACATTAAATTAAAAACTTTCCGTATTTAAATAATACAAATAGAATCCTATCTGACCAACGTAAATTAATATTAATAATGTCATTTGATGTATTTTTTTTTTTATTTAAAATCATTTCCATTTATTTTTTTTGTTCTTTTAAGTTTCTATTATGATTTTTGTTTTTCGTTAGACTAAATTACATAAATGTTAAACTTTAGTCGGGCGTGAATGGCTATATAGATTTGTAAAGTTATATTAGGGGAGGGTAATCTTAGGTTATTTGTTTCGTGGTTGAATTGGGTCGATGAATTGGATATATTGATGTAGTTAGTAGATGTAATTCGAGATTCGCTACGGGCAGAATTGCTTGTATATGCCGCACACTTCCTCTTGCCTAGGGAATGCGATCGTAAGTTGGCAAAATGACCGCAGTCCGTTTCTATGGAGTTTTTTTTTTATTGTTCTTCTTGTTAGATAGATGTAATATTCTTATCTGACAGAGTCAATGTCTTATCTTAACCTATTTGGTGTTGCCGTATTCATATTACATTGAATACATCGATATATCAGATGGATTGACGCCAGGTTGACTGCAAATTTTTAGCCTAAGGTTAAATGGGGATAGAATGTTTTATCTTCAAATGCAAATCTATGTAGTCCATTCATACTCGACACCCATAAATAAAATTGCATTAAATTTAAGTTGGGTATCGACGCTTGCATGGGTTCGTTACCGGTTAATTATGTTTTTGGTTTTCATGGGTGATCAAAATATATAGACATTCGGTAAATACTGATACCTTACGGTGAGTATCTAAGATGTATTTATTCAGATGTCTTTTAAGTTATTGGTGTTAATGCGGTGTCTTATGATGCAATTGACGGTATCAATAATTTTGTATTTTGATCGTTTATGTTTACTTTGAAATGTTTTTGACCATGGAATCTATGTAACCGATCTATACTCAACATTTTTAAGCAAATCTGTGCGAACTAATAATAGTATAAAATTTAAAATGTAAATTAAAAATCTAAAATAAAAGTAAAAATAATGTTAAAGTAAACATATTAAAATAATAATGTTAAGTCTTATATATATATGTGCGTAAATAAATTTTTGTATGTTAATTACTGGCAGTGGCTTATTTTATTTATTTTTTAATATTGAAATATAATTAGATAAGATATTATATTATTAAATCTCTGCTACTTCCTGAGCTAGTGACTTGGGCTAACGACTGGAATCAAAATTAAAAAAAAAAAAAAATTTTTTTTTTTTTTTGACTTACGTATCTGCCTATTTTATAAATTTTTCTAGGTTCAAATGCCTAGATGGCGCCCTGTAGTGCAGATCACGTTAGCTCCTATTCTCAGGATCGTTACAATATATTACAATTAAGTTTATAATATAGAATTTACAATTTTGTTAATAGATTTTTAAGAAGGAAAGTTTTTTTTGTTTTAACACCATAACTTAAAGTAATGTTCTTATTTTTAGCGGAAGAAGATAAATCCTTAGTTCCTGTAGATATGGATCCTGATTGCATTGCCCAGAGTTGGTTTCGTTTTCTTCACATCTTGAGTAACCCAGTTGACTTGTGTCACCCAGAACTCATCAGTCAGACCCCCAAATTTCTTCATTTTGCCATTACCAGTGAGATCGTCATCGATCCATGTCAGCATCCCTGTTTAATTTTACTTCCCCAAATTTTTCACAAATCCATGAGAGGTTTAGCAGTCTTAGTTGATGCATTTTTAGGTAAGTCCTTTTTAAAAAACAACAACATATATATGGTGAAATAGTGTAACTTTCACAAAATGTAAAAAAAGCCCTCTAAATTAAGAATGCCACTCTCTTTTTTTTTTAAATCTAAAAAATTTGGAGATCTTAGAATAAATAGTGAGCTCAAGTTTTAGAACAATTCTTTGTAAGGGAGAAAACTGTAGATATTGGGGTTACACAGAAAATTCTGTATTGGAAGATATAATAATTGACCAGCAGAGTACTGTGACAAGTGACAATTTTATCATTGCCAAGGATTAGTTTCCTTTTTATTAACACATTTTAAACAGCATCTCGGTTTTTGGGCTGCATCAAAAACTTAATGGGCTATTATGTTAATAAGATGTACAATCGTCCCCTGAATTCACAATTTTCACATCCACAGTTTTAATTGTGTATGATTTTTTAAAAAATATTCAGTAAAAAACTTAGAAATTAGCAAAAAAAAAAAAATAATGATATTTTAATTTTTGAATTCATTCTGCAAGTTTTGGGCACTACAATCACAAACAAATGACATTAACACATTGCCCTTTATTCTCTCGCTATAAACCTTCCGCTATTTTAAAGCATTTAATTGTGCTGTAAATGTTTGTAAATATATACTTTAACGATACAACAAATTTACTTTAATATCAAATTGTACGTTGTCGGTATGTTTAAATAGAAACTGAGTTTGATATGTTTAATGTGATCGCATTTGGTCTCCTGAGTAGATGACAGATTTGACTGAAATAGCCAGTCTTTCAGAGAAAATGTGAGACCTGGGACAACTAATATTTTAGAGGCCCTTCAACATTTGAAATAAGAACATGGGGAGAGGAAGAGAAGAAATGAGAGTTTTTACTTACAGGACCGAAAACAGGACTCTGGAAGCAGTTAGTTACGAGTCACAAGTCGCAGAAATGAGCAAGCAGACTAAATCCAGGTAGCATTTTGATAGAATAGATTCACTCTAGCACTGTTAGTATTGTAAAAACATTGTTAGTGCAGAACTGACTGACAGGGAGCTGAGACTATTAGTTTTGCCGGTCACCAAGCACTGCAGTCACTTTCATCACCGAGTCATCAAATTGGCACCTAATCCCTAAACTGGCTTACATTTTTGACTCGTGTATACCTTCTTGGAAAAGTTTTTCTCAAATATTTTCTTGGGGAATTTAACTAAAAAATTAAAGCTGCTCTACGAGCCAAGATGTTGCTTTGCCTTCTATATTTTGATTTAACATATTGAGCTGCCAAGTTGAGGCCCCTAACATTGCGAGGCCTGGGGCAGCTGCGCTATCCTGTCCCCCCCCCTCTGATTGACCCTGGAAATAGGCATATGTTTTTCAAGAGGTTAATTGATTTTTCACCATACATTCCTTATATAAGAACATAAATTTTTATACATTTCTGTGGAGGTCATGAATATTTAATGTTAATTGATTACATGTAATATTTTCTGCATACTACATACATGTATTTTATCATTTATACTATATAAACTATTACAATTCAGTGTATGCTTTTTATATAGATACAAAATTTTTACATAGAAGTGATTAAAACAATCCAAAGCAATTCATTTTTAGTTAATGATTTATAAGACCAGTTTATTAATAATCTTGTTCATGGCACTACTAAAAATAGAAACATATACATTTATACAATGTTTTCTTTTTTTTTTTATGTCTTAAAAATATAGTATGAATTTAATAAGTTATTACACCACTAAACATCACATGATCACCATTCTTTATACCAATCCTGACATCACATAATCACCATTCTTTATACCAATCCTGCCAATAGGATTATGGTGTCTGTGGGTACTAAAGAACCAAAGACACCAAAAAGTATAGATACTTAACTGAGTTCAGATCTATATGACTATACAAGCTAATGAGCTTTAATTGAAAACATTTATTGTTTTCATTTTGGGCTCGAAGCTTCATAGTTAGCTAATAAAGTAAAAAGTGGCTGCTGGAGGATTGCATTAGATCTCAAGATCTAGGTGCAGTGCTCTATCCAAAGCTCCTCACTGATGAAAGCCATAAGTTAGAAATTAGTCTGGGGGTATTGAATGAATAAGCACTAGATAGGGATTTTATGCACAAACCTTCTTGCATCCATTGATTACTCTGGCTTGCACCAAGTGGTGCTACTGTATGGAGAGTTTTGCCTCTGTTTTAATAGGGTATAGGTAATTTTATAAAAAAAAAAGAAAAAAGATAGATGTCACTTTGTATGCAGTGTAGATCATACTGTTAATGCAATGTAAATGCTTGAAAGCAGAAAGGGTACAAATAATAAGTTATGGAAGAATAAATATGAACAAAATGATTATACAGAAAGTGGGTTATTGGTTTTTATGCTGGGTTTGGGAAAGATAAGGGGGATTTAGATATGAAGGCCATGGAGTTGATAAAGATTATGTTGTGGAAATGGGATGGAGCAGATTATGGGAAAAGTTAGGGTGGGGAATGGAAAGGGAAGATAAAGTGGCTAACAGGTTTCTCTGGGCATAGTGGCTGAAAGATTCCTGACTCCGTATAAGGAGAAGGCACAGTTCATCACATCACATAATTATAAATTAGTTGAAACACATTGAAAAGGGCAAAAATTAATGTTTGCGAAAAGAGCTTTTTGTGTGTGATTAATATTACATATATTGTTGCTGTTATATAAAGATATATTATATCATTGATTTATTTTTAGTAAGAGTAGGGTTTTAAAAAATGTGAATGTTAGAACTATATATATAAACATAAAATTAACATAGCTTAATATATCATACCATTTACAAGTTCCTTAATTAAACACTTTAACAATACTATTTTTTATATGAAAACTTTATTCTAACAGTTTTGATTGTCCTGTAGTCATCATCAGAGCTCTTTACAATTCTCAGATGATGACTGCAGGACAGTCGAAACTGTTAGAATAAAGTTTTCATATAAAAAGTAGTATTGTTAAAGTGTTTAAGGAAGTTGTAAATGGTATGATATGCAAAAATAAAAATCAATACATAAGGAAAGGAAGAAGAAGAGCTTAATATATGTAATCAGGAGTAAACCAGTCAACCTCAGGTTATGATTAAATAATATTGTATGGTAATAAAGAGTCGAGATTAGAATGAATCCACCTATTCTTTAAGCTTTTAATGTTTATAAGCTTACAATTGCCAACGTTGGTGGAAATTCATTGTGAAATTAATATATTATCCAGATGAAAATAGGTATTAATAATTATTAAAGCAATATTTTTTTTCTTTCACCATAATTATACCAAATTCTGCAAACTTTAATAATTAATGGATGCAAATGATAACAAGTGGCTTAGTTAATATGAAATAAAAGTATGCTGCTGAAATAACATTGAGTATGCTGAAATCATGTAATAGAATCATGTGATATATTTGATTTCTTTTAAATAGTTATTAAACTAATAATCAAGTTTACAAGAGTGGAGACAGAATCTCACTTAATAATTTTATTTTAATAATCAAATCGTCATTTTCAACTATTATTGATCCACTGCAGGATGAAGGATCCATCTTCTCCAATCTCTAACTTCTCTTTTACACATCACCCCAGCACATTTTAGTATTTCATCCATCTCATCTCTGGTCTCTTTCTAGGTCTTTTACAATCTCTTGGAATCCAGTTTAAGATTTTGACTATCCATCTATTATCATTTCTTCTAGCAATATATTCAGCCTAACCCCACTTCAGTCTCTTTAATTCTTTCAATGATGTCAGTAAACATCTATTTGTTGTCTCACCTATGTATTTTGTTTTCAGTCTCTTTTACTTACTCCTAACATACATCTTTGTAGAATTGTCTGAAATCTTTTTCTTCTAGCAATATATCCAGTCTAACCCCATTTCATTCTCTTAATTCTTTCAATGATGTCAGTAACCATCTATTTGTTGTCTCACCCATGTATTTTGTTTTCGATCTGTTTTTTATTTATCCATACTCTGTTAAATTGTCTGAAGTCTCTGTTTTGCTCTTCTACTAAGTGTCTATGTTTCAGATCCATAAGTAAGAACTAGTAACATACATTTATTAAAAATCTTTGATTTCAAACATATAACCATATTTCCTTTTAATATTAAATTACTTCTGTCAAAAGCTCTCAGCCAAGTTTAATTCTATGATTAATTTTATCCATTATATTTCCATCTGTAATAATAATCTGACCAAGACATTTGTAGTTGTTAACTTCTTCTAACTAATCATTATTAATCTTTATTTGTTTTCATATTTTGAGAAAATCCATTGAATGTTACTTTAGTCTTTTAATGTTCACCTTAATCTTACTTTGTTACTTTCATATGATAACTCTTGCATCATTTCTGAAGCTCTAAAGCATTCATTTGCAAAAACAACAACTGCAAAATCTAGATGACTTCAATAATCAGTAAATGTGAACATGAAATTAGCACAGTTAAGATATATATAATAAAGAGAAGGAAATGCCTCTTCCATCGGCTACGGAGAAATAATGCTGTATGTTGAACAAAGAGTCAAGAATAGCTTTTGGTGTTATGAGCTTACCTTTGCCAACATGGTGAAAATTTTGAATGAATCCACCAAATGAATTGACTATGAATCAACTATGCAAAGATGGAGATAGTTTTGTCTTTTAATAACCTTGTCGTAATAATCAAATAGAACTTAATAAATGTAAGCATAAAATTAGCATAACTTAATGTATTGTAATTACGAGAAGTAAACTACTTTCCCTCAAGCTATGATTAAATAACACTAAGGATCAAGAGTAGAACAGATCCACATATTCTTTAAGCTTTTGATGTTTGTAATTTTTGTCGTTAATATATATATATATGTAAATATAAAAACGTAAGTTGTAATATAATTGAAAATTATTATTAGATCACATCGAATTGATTAAGTCTTAAGGATTTCTTACATTAATAGTTCCATGTGATCTTAATACCGTGATTATTTTCATATATACATAAATGTATAAATCATGTGATTGTTACCACTAATTTATTTATTCATAATTTTCAGGAATTTCGCAGCCAGTGGAT
Organism: Epiperipatus broadwayi; assembly: GCA_028023455.1. Lineage (NCBI taxonomy): Eukaryota > Metazoa > Onychophora > Udeonychophora > Euonychophora > Peripatidae > Epiperipatus > Epiperipatus broadwayi. The sequence continues at coordinate 82,635 of JAQFVV010013426.1, read as the reverse complement.
GGTGAACTTGTTCCTTTAACTCGGCAGTCTGTTCCTCACCTTCCACCAACTACAACTCCACCAACTCAAAGAAAGCTTAAAGCATTTAGCGGCGCTAGTAATAAAGGTAATATTCTTTCATATATTTTTTTTAATACTAATTCAATTAATTATGTGTAAGAAAAAGAAAAAAATGATTTGTCATGTTAATCACAGTAACGTTTATAGTTCATTATTTTCATGATTTGGCAGATATAAATAAAATGGAAAATAATTTATAACATCTATGCGAGAGGTAAGTTATGTGATTTTTAAATCGCCTTATAGATTATTGGTCCAGTAATAATGCTAGTGCGTATTTTTCAGTGATTGAAGCATGTGAATAGAAGTAAAGATAAAATGGAGCCATTTGGGGCCTCAGACCCCATATAATATGTTATGTGCTTCTCGTTAGTGATGAGGATTACACGATGTTTCAGTCAGATTTTTTTTATTATTTTTATGGTTATTCTAAGGTAACTAATCCAGAAATTGCTCTGAAATTAGTCTCCAGTTAAGAATAACTATATATCCATTTATTGATTATTATTGAATGATTAGTTCAGTTGGAGATGAAGAAATTCTGAGTGTGTTTGGGAAATTTTCTATGCCACAATGTTCTCTCAGTTACAAATCTTATTCTTTTTCATTTCTAGTACTAAGACCAGAACAAAATTCTCTTCTTATTCAGGTGGAAACATTATTCGTAGTGGTGAATAGGTTTCCGTTAACTTTCAGCAGAACTCTTGTAATATTACGACAATTATTATATGTAAATTTATAGAATATTTTCTAAAAATTATTGCACTTTTTTTACCCTTCTACAATATGTCTCACACCAGATAAAATTGTTTTCTCAAACTGTATGTATTCATAAATGGTTGCCTTGATTTTTAGTGTGTAAGAAATAAAATGTATTCCGCACTCATGGAAGATATTGTGGCATGATAAGGATCTCTTTAATGTGAATAACAGCATTAAAACATAACTTCCTTATCCAATTGGGGAAAACCTTCATTCACTTGAAAAGATCTCTTTGCATTCACTGGAAATCATAGTGTGATTTTATGCATCTTTTTATCATTACTTTGCATCTTTATGGAGAAATTTAATCTATCTGGAATTATGATTTGTGTGGGATACAGCATATTGTCATATATTGGTACTTAAACCAATAAACATCACATGATCACCATTTCTTATGCCTACTTATAACTGTTATTAAAACAGGCAAAACTCTCCATACAGTATTGCCACTCAGTGCAAGCCAGAGTAATCAGATCCAAGGCTCCTCACTGACGGAGGCCACAAGCCAGAAACTAGTCTGGGGATATTGGATGAGGAGGCACTAGATGGGGATTTTATGCACAAGCCTTCTGGCATCCATAGAGTACTCAGGCTTGCTCTGAGTGGCAATACTGTATGGAGAGTTTTGCCTGTTTTAATATTGGTACTTCAATAACAAATATATCTTCGTTCAGCTAACCATTTCTATAATCATTTATTTGTAGAATAAAATAAAAGATACTTATCTATAGCTTATATCAAATCAAAAAAAAAAAGAATTCACATTCAAGATATTTTTGTTTTATCAATTTTTCTTAACCGACTTCCTTTCACTTTTATTTTTTGTGATAACAAAAAACTCGACCAATTTTGTTATTTTTATGTAAATCAAATAGAGCAAACTCTTAAGAGTTTTTATATCAGTTTTAATTACATTTCATTCTGTTTGTGTTTTTGGAAATAGCTGTAGGTGGGTTCACTGGGTGATTTAAATATATAACCACAAACTCGTGAGATACGATTGTACTATTTATTAATGGAACAAAAATACAATTGCATATTTATACTACATATAACGTTATACCTTCATCTGATACTAGTGGCTTAGTAAAGCATTTAGTTGCCATGCACTATAAATGGAAGGGACTTCAGGCACCCTTCTACCTTATCTACCATTTCCAGATGTACCATGACAGCTTGCCTCACAAATGGGCAAGGTAACATTTCTGGCTGCTCTGTGATAGCTTGCCTCATGTCTGGTTTATATAGAGTAGCTTCCAGTTCTAGGATGAACCTACATCACTGCTCAGCCATATAGTGGACAACACGTATATGCCATTCAGCCTTGACAGTTATCTGACCTTACTTACAAATGGATTGAATATTTATTGCCAGATCCCTAACCATAATGATAGCAATTGGATTCAGTGAGCATCATTGTCCATTGGTTGGTGATGATGAATCCAATCCGATCAAGGTAAGATGAATTCTGGACTTGTCCATTATTTGAAGGCAAGTGATATAACAATTCTGAATAATTTTTTAATTGTGATTGATATTATATATTCTAACCAATAAAAAGAAGAGAGCAGGAGAGGCTATAGATATTATGAAAACTAATAATACATTCGGCTAAGCTCATTGGTCGGTTGGTTATCTTTTACTTTTTACTACAGAGACATGCATTAATATAAAAGGAAATTTCACAGCAATAATAAATGCATAAGTATAAAGTAAATAAATAAACTAGGCAGAGGAAAAACTTCACTCATTCCTATGCAACACGTTATAAAAAAACATACATTTCCCTTCATCAAAATACATTCTCTGAGCAATAAATATTTTACACTTAAAGTAACATGAAATAGAATCTTTATGTCTTTTCTTTAATCTCTTATTTTGCAAATATTTACCACCAAATAATTATTTATTGACATGATCTGATCTACTCTATTCTTGTAGAGTGAAATGTAATATACCTTTATCATGGTACGATAAACAGTAATGAATTTCTTTTGTGACCACCATAATTACGATACAAATGAATGGATTAATAATTAATGAAATAATAAATCATGACCTCAGGGTTCGTCTTGTTAACTTTGGAAAGTATACTGTTGGATTGTGTTGAAATAAATGACTGGCATCCTGGTAGACTATAGGAGACATACACTTCTCTTATAAGCTAATGTATTCTAATATATTATAATAATGAATACATAAAGAAGTGTTTAATTTGCTTAGCAATTACATAAAACAAAAATATATAAAATTTAGAAAAATCATAGTCTTTTACCCAGGATGTCACTCGAAATAATAGAAAGAAAGGCTATCTTTTATATCTTTCTACTACCCTATCAATAACACAATCAAAATAATTAAATTTAATTATTGTACTTTTTATTAATAAGATAAATAAAATAATATGCAGTCTAAAAAATGGATTAAGTAATCTTAAGCAAGATTAAATAAATATTAATTTCTTATTACATTCCCATCTTTGGAATTGAAACATTTATGGAATTTTCATTTTTAAACATTGAGATTTTGGACCTGCATGAGAATTAATCATTTGATTCACCAAGATTTCTGTTATAATTACAAATTCAGGATGCAAAAAATCACATATAGAGAAACAAAAACTAGATTTAAATAATAACAAATATATTTATTAACATACTAAATACAAATAAAATTTATTTACAATATCAAAGCGAAAGTTATTTGCCAAGCATAGGCGCTGTTAAACTTTAAGTAGGATGTCACAAGGGATAATACAAAATTGCCTCACTAACAAACTATCTATTGGAGTTATAAAACATTTGGATGAGTAATTAAGAATACATTTAGTTGAGGTAAATAGTTTCAATATTTAAGTAATTTATTTTTAATCCGTTCTAACTAAATCATCCCATTAAACAAACGTTTAATGAAAATAGCTTAAATTATAAGCTAAGCAATACAGTTTACGAGAATACCTTTCTAAGCAATATTAACACATTATAGATTAAAATAACTTTAATCTGAACTGCTCTGACTGAGTTTGAACTAACAAACTTGTATGATAATCATGATTATCATATCCAGACAAGATTATTATTGTCTAATACTATTTTTCGAATAAAATAATAAACTGTATGAAACATTCATTAGAAGTCATATTATACCCACGTATATATTTGATTTATATCCACATAATAAAGAAATAGTTAACTTTAATAGGTCTTACAAATCCATCGGGAATTACTTCCAGATGGTGATGAAAAACAACTTTGTATATGTGCATTTCCTATTATGCTATGCACCAAAAATAAGGATTTAAAATTACTAATACATTGTTCATTTACTTGTGAACTACTGGCAAGACGCAGCAGCGCAATACAGACACTGTTTCACTTAACAAAAGTACTTCATATAACAAAGTGCACCTTGAAGAACTAAGTACTTTAATATCTATTCTATCATTGCCATATCATTCTTAAAAAGCACAAATAACGTCACCTTCCATATAGGAAAATATTTAATAACATCATTAGGGATAAATTAATAAAGACAGGCTCCTCAGAGCAAACAACAAGAACAAAAGTTATGGTGGATTCCAGCACCTACTTCTTAGGCAGAAATACATGGGTGGACAAGGTCTAAGCACATCGGAAAAACGGAATACATACCACAAACAATCCTCTCATGGGATCTAGCTACCTTAGCAACATATGAAAGTAATTTTAGAATATAAACACTATTCCTCTCATGGAATACAAAATGTGAACATTGGTGACAGCGCTTTCCATCCACCAATCACAATAAGCAAAACAACATCTAATAAAGTCAAATTTTTCGGAGGCATAAATCCTAGACTAAACAATGGCAAGATAACAAAATTATCAATTATAAACTAAACAGCTTAATATTCACGCTAAAAAAAAAATACATTAAGCAATGTCTGAAACGAAAAAGTTTACTGTCAGTCAAACGACTGTAAAATATTTAAAATAACACAATAAAAATTCTGCATTAAGTAAGGAATATACATACATGGCAATGAATAGAATAAAAATTCATAAATATAAAGTGGACATAATAGCAAAGTAAATATTACTAAATATATGACTATTAAATATTTGGTTATATTAAATTTAACCATAAATTATTATATCATAATAGTTATGAAAATATTGAACTTCTGATAAACATACATTGGCTGTTTACCAAGTAAGTAAAACACTCTAAAAATATGTTTAAAAAAAATGTAAGCTATAAATATCTCTACCCGAATAAAAGGCATTATAAAATTTACCTTAAACCAACACATAAAAATATATGAATTTTATCTTGCAGGTTGTAGGAATACCTACACATTCTATTATAAACCCATTAAAAAATAATATAATAATAATAATATATATATATATATTTTAAACACTACCAATTAAATATATTTTCTTTCATAGAAAATAATAGCAAATACGACTTTCCATAACTAAACAATAAATAACAAAATATTAACAAAAGTCTTAGTCTATATAAGCAAAATAGATGGATTCATTTTTAAAGGAATTGATGAAATACAGGCTAGCTTGTTTGAAAATTTTCATTTAATAGCACATAATAATAATTAAGTGAGTTGATCCGTTGAATTTTGTGTATCCATGGTTCGATTGGAAATAAGCAATTCTTTTCCTTTTAAAAGAAATGCACATTTAAAAACAATTCTTAATTTTTTTTAAAATTCACTTAAAAAATATCATTTTCATTAATTTTTTTTTTTAAATTACACTTAAGTTTGACAGTTCACAATTTAACACAACACATTTATTAAATGTTCATTGTTGTTATATCTGCAAACTATATCTCTTCCATAAAGCTTTTTTTTTTGTAAATTTCTTTAGTTCAATTTTCTCCTAAGTATTTTTCTTTTCTTGTGAAAATACAGAGAAAGCAAAGCATAATTTAAAAGTTCTCCTGTATCAAAGATGATGAGTTATTTGGGTACTTGTTGGTTAGCCGGACCATGCCGCTAGGCAATGCAGTACCTATTAAGAACCATACAAGCGATAAATTTTTAGTGAAGAAATCATTGTAAAATTAAAATGCCTAAGGCAACATGAAGAAATCTCTGAAATCACTCTAAAATACAAATTACAAAAACAAGACATTACTGAAATCGCTATAAAATTAAAACGCCTAAGGCAACATGAAGAAATCTCTGAAATCGCTCTAAAATACAAATTACAAAAACAAGAAATCGAAGAAAATGCTATTTAATGCTATTTTCAAAAGCCTATGAAATAAATCAAAAATTAAAATGCCTAAGATAAGAAATAAATCGCTCTAAAATACAAATTACAACAACAAGAAATCGAAAAAAACGCTATTTAATGCTATTTTCTAGAGCCTGTGAAATAAATCAAAAACTATAATAATAATTCTCAAAAAGATTAACGTATGTTAAACGCTATTTAATGTTTTTTTTCATCATGAATGCTATTTTCAAAAGCCCCCCCCCCCCCCATCTGTATGAAGAAATCAATCAAAAATAAGTAAAATACAAAGGCAAAATACAACAGTGGGAAGCAAAATAGTACTATGTCCAACATGGTTTTATAAGTTAATGTAAAAGAAAATATCACCCGGTTTCTTTCATAATTTACTTCTAAGCATAATTGACGAAATTGAGTCATTGTAAGCTGATTATTCTTTCGAAGCATGATATTAATAGTTAAGAAAAAGAGTTGAAATTGAATTCAATAATAAAAACAAGAATACCTTATAAAAATTGTCTAGCAATCGATTTCAGGTCAATAAAATATAAAATTTTAGTTAATTAACACTTAGATAATGATAAAAAAATAAAGAAAATTATTACTATTATTTAAAGATGAGAAGATTTCAATGACCAGTCAGGAGGTGAAGAAACAATCTCCATCTTTTTAAACTTTCATTGACAGATATCATTAATTAACATCCACACTCATAAAAATAATGACCTCTATTATAGACAATACCAATTAAGGTGAGGAACTAATTAGTAAAAATTATGTAACTTTGTTCTACATTTTTTTTTAAATTCACATGACAATAATGACTAGAGTTGAAGAAAATGCCAATTTAACTATCTTTTATTAATTAATAAAATTAATAAAACTAAAATAAGATAATAAATAATATTTTATTCTTTAAAAACAAAATAATATCTTTTATTTAAGTTTATCAGAAATTCTTATTTAAAATTTTTAACCTTTTATTTCTGGATTAAACTAAATATTTATTTTCAATGATTAATGATTAAAATGAAATATCTTGGCAATTAAAACCAAGAAACAAAAAATACACACATGCACATGGATTCTTCTCACACACACAGGAAATTACATTTTTCTAAATTAAATCTATCCTAATAACTAACTTATATTTCTTTAAACAATTGAATATTATTTAAATAAATAAGCTCTAATTAGAGATACCTTTTTTTAATACTTGCCAAATAAAAGAACTTAACCAGATGATTAGTTACAATAAAGACAATTAAATAATTGCATTTTAATACTCATAAACTATCTGTTAATATTTTTAAACTTTAAGTATAAAATCAACTCTGTTTAGCTTTCTTTCAATTAAATATTAACTTTTAACCTAAAGCATATATCTTTTTATACTAAAACTATATCTTTATAACAGCTTTTAAATTATTAAATATCTATTTGATACTTATAATGAACCAAATAAAGTAAAATATTAATGTATAAAAGTTAGACAACCCAATTTACGTAAGATAAAGTTATTATCTTCTCTCTCTCTTTATTATTTCTATTTTTTTTAGAATAGAATAGCTTAAATTCTTAAGCTAAAGACCTCATGTGCAATAGCACAGGGTCACAATATATATATATATAAGTATAAGGGTTTGAACTCAGATTTTCAAGCATCCTTCAACTATCCACACTATCTTTTGCAACTGATACACATGACCACACACATGTAGAAAAGATAAATAATCACCAATATACGTATTTCATGCTAAACCAGCACTCATCAGTTGGTCCAGATTATTATCCCCCACACATATATATAGTCAATGCTCAGCTTATATTAAGATAGAAAATCTTCATACTTTAATGGACAGGCTTCAATCCACTCCAACTTTACAGCCATCCATATGCTAATATTATTGCCATGCCCATGTTGACCTGAAGTCACTCTGACCCCTCATGTATAGGACCGTATCCATTTACATACATATAAGAGGGACAATAATATTAGCATCAGCATGGGATTTGAGTTTTCATCATCAGATTTTCAATGATGTGGATGGATGTAAAGTTGGAGGTTGGAGTGGATTGAAGCCTGTCCATTAAAGTATGAAGATTTGCTATTTTAATATAAGCTGAGCATTGACTATCTATATGTGTGGGAGATGATAATCTGGACCAACTGATGAGTGCTGGTTTAGCATGAAATACGTATATTGGTGATTATTTATCTTTTCTACATGTGTGTAGTCATGTATATCAATTGCATAAGATGGTGTGGATAGTTGAAGGATGCTTAAAAATCTGAGTTCAAACCCCTATACTTACAATTAAAGCTCCCAGGTTTGTGAAGAGTGCCTGGTTTTCAAATATTTACATATCAAGCTTGTATCCTGTCCATCACTCTTATATGTATGTAAATGGATATGGTCCTATATATGAGGGGTCAGAGTGACTTCAGGTTAACATGGACATGGCAATAATATTAGCATCAGCATGGGATTTGAGTTTTCATCATCAGATTTTTAATGATATGGATGGCTGTAAAGTTGGAGGTTGGAGTGGATTGAAGCCTCTCCATTGAAGTATGAAGATTTGCTATCTTAATATAAGCTGAGCATTGATTATATATATATGTGTGGGGGATGATAATCTGGACCAACTGATGAGTGCTGGTTTAGCATGAAATACGTATATTGGTGATTATTTATCTTTTCTACATGTGTGTGGTCATGCTTATCAGTTTCATAAGATAGTGTGGATAGTTGAAGGATGCTTGAAAATCTGAGTTCAAACCCCTATACTTACAATTAAAGCTCCCAGGTTTGTGAAGAGTGCCTGGTTTTCAAATATTTATATACCAGATGTGTACCTGGGCAATGTAAAAGCCATTGTTTTTGTAATACTCTTTTTTTAACATTTCTGAAAAAAAATTGTTAAAAGATTGTTTTCAGAAATTTTCTTTCAGAAATGTTACAAAATGTAAATTACGAAAACTACGGCCTTTCAGCCTGTCATTTTCATAATTATATGCTATTCAAAACTAAATGTAAATACGGAACTGTAGCATCTATTTTTTTCCCCTCACTAAATATCGCATTTTAAACATGAATTTATGTACTGTAATCACATTTTCTTCACGATTTAAATACTTTACCTATTCAGTTCGGTGTGGTAGTTAAGGCACATGCTGATTTTTTTTCTGTTTCCCCCCTCAAAAAGTTTTATTAATAATACGCTGATGCATTGCGGTGAAACTTTTCTATATAATAATTTCTCTATATCATAATTTCTGTAGGCTTAGCGCTTTCAGAATTTAGTTACTCCATAATCATAGCCTCTTTAGATTATTGTCATTTTATGCAAATGTATGCAAAACTATTTTTTTATATTATCCATTTTCTGAAAATGGCAAAACAAGTGTCTTTTCTATTTATTGAGTTGATGTCACTGTAATAAAACAAGCTTCCTTGATTTTTCTCTTGATGTCATTCCTCTCTGTGCATAATATATCAGCCTCGGAGGGTTCAAATCTGTGGTTGAGCTATGTAATTTGTAAAATACCATTTGCAGAATTACATGCTTTGAATAAAATATTTGTAATCAAAGTAAGCCTCTTAAATACAAGGAACGAATTACTCTCTTTGTATAAAATGCTTCATAAAAAAATCATAATGGCAGAACAAGTAATCCTTTTTTTCTTTGAAAAATATGCCCTCTAACAAAGAAATGTTGAACATGAATATCATGTGACAGCATTATGGATATTTAGGGATTTATATTTCAGATGTAAATTACATCATCACAGCCACTGCTTAAAGAAACCAATAAAATATCAGCTGTTTGTTGTCAAGGAAACAGATAATAAATGGAAGTTTCCATTTATTATCTAAGTATTATTTGCTTTTACAACAGATTTCTGATATTCTATTGGTTTATTCAAGTATATGCTGTAATGATGTGATTTACGTTGTACCAGTCAGAATTGTATGTTCGTCTAACAAGAATTAGCATCTAAGCAAAAGTACCTAGAGTTCAATCATATGCGAGATACACAGGTTAGGAATACTCATGAACTCCGCCCTATTGCCCATTTCCTAAATCTATAACATTACAAACAACACTTCTGATGATAGCAAATGACATTTTAACAATCCCCGGCCCAGAGGGTCAGCAGAGACGCAAGAGATCTAATGACTAACTAAAGGATGATGCAATATAATAACAGATGTGCATGCATGAATTAATAAAATGTCCAAAGAATAGATTATTAAATATGAATTTATTAAAAAATAAGGATGATGCAATATAATAACAGATGTGCATGCATGAATTAATAAAATGTCCAAAGAATAGATTATTAAATATGAATTTATTAAAAAATAACATTAATGATTCAATTAAATTAGTATATGAGCAAATGGATATAGACTTTAAAACACACTATAACTCTGATTACATATAATAAATACTCTATCTGGGTTTCACATAATGTTGACGTGAGCATTCCATGCTGACCTTAGCAACATAAATTAAGGATTGATGGATATGCCAGTACTAAGTATACATATTAGTAAGAAATTAATTAATCGAAACGATGCGGCTTAATATGCTAATTTAAAATATATTTTATAGGGCTTCTATTATTCACACTATGACATTTTAAATCACCAAGAATGTAACGGACTTCAATAGCCATACATGGGCTTTTATTCTGAACATTATGATATTTTAAGTCACAAAGAATATAACGGAATTTAATAACTATACGTGGGCTTTGATTATATACATTATGATAGTTTCAATAATAAATTATCTAGTGAATTTGATTATACATGGATTTCATCATAATTATATTAACGATAGATTAATTATCTTGGAAATTATAAAATGATTCATCATTTATGATTTACGTATAGAATAAGGAAAAGTATAATTATCTCGACATTCAGTCACATGACTTGACTTTTGTAGGCTTTATTAAAAGTTAACTTTCAACGTATTTAATAGCAGTTTAACGATAGGGTGGATAGCGCTAATAGGCTATAACATGTGATAGGGCAAACTAAATTTATATTATAATATTATGACACAGACGAATAAAATATATGAGGAAGTATAAACGATAGCGTGTGGATCGAATGATAATGTTTGAAAGGACGAGAAGCTTCATCAACTTGAGAACGAAAAATATAAGCTCATCTGCGCTTGTGACAGATGGCATCCGAAGAAGTGGTCAGCAGGATACTATGGTTCCGTTTTTCCGAATGTTAACCCATAATAGAACCTACGTGACCAAACACAACCTTTGGAGTCAGGGTCTCCACATTCCGCCGAGAAATGTGCTTTAAGGATTCCAGTAACGAGGAAAAGTATGACAAAGCAACATTTGATTGATGAACGTTATCACCGGGACGCATCGCAAAGGCTTTCAGGTCTGTATTAACACTGATTTATATTTATGGCCTTAAAGAGTAAGTAAGCCTAGCGTAATGAAATGATAATATATAAGCAATCCCAAAAAGGGGCATACAATTTGCTTAAAATATTATTTAGCATATCAATAATAAAATATGAAAAATTAAGATTCCCTTCGTTAAACGCATATCAATACACCCGAAAAATTAGTTACTTAAATTATCGTTAGATGGCGGGCTAATTATGTAATGAATCATCAACTAAAAGTAAGGATCTGAACTTCAATTTATTTAATATTAATCAATAGCGTGAAATAATAGTTAATAATTTATTTGAAATGATAACGGATAGCATAATATAAATTAATAAAAATAGTTTAGGAATATTTTTAACCGGGCGAATTTTTAGTTTAGTAAGAAAACTTACGTTTACAATTTAAAATTCCTTAATGGCGGAATAGTAAAATAATATAAGATTGATTCGCCAGGTTGAATTATTAGCATATTAAAATGGGTATGATTTACATAATATCAAATTAAAATTGCCGCATTTAAAAATAATACTACAGTAAGAGTGAAAACCCAGCAATCGAGTTTAGAAAATCAAATAAAATTTAGATATTAAAGCAAAAAGAAAAGTCATTGTTTAAGTAATTATTTGGTTTGGCATTACCGATGGAAAAATAAGCAATTACATTTTGAAAAAATAAAGATTACAAAAATGGAAATATTAAAAAGACATACTTTAGGCGAAATAAATTTACATAATTAGAGGTTGAATTTTACAGTTTACGATTAAGAAGATTATTTAGATGAAAGTTTTTAGAGTTCATTTTGCGTCAGGGAATTACCTTTATGTTAGACGATTTGATGGACGTATGCACATGTGTTGATTTCATTTTTGAAGAAATATGATTAATTTGGCATTACTTTGGCAAAATTGTGGTTAATGTCCGTTCCTGGAGTATTTTACAGTTCATTTTGGTAGCAGTTTGGAAATGATGGCTTATGTGAGTACATTGGCACAGGTCTGATCTTGGAGAGATTCGGGGAAGCAAATTTTCTTTCTACTCACGAACCATTTTAAAATTCTGAGTGACGTAGATTACCTTGACAATAACGTTTAGAAATAAGATGCAGAGCTTTTTAATTAGAAAATGCGGTGGTATTTATACTAATTTTGGCTGCCTTTGGTAATTCCCGAATGTCCACTAACGGTCAACAATGACACAGCTAATTTTAAAGTATGCACGAGATCAAATTCAAGAGAGCTGGTCTTGGTCTATTTTGAACCGAAAATAGACACGCAGGATAAATGTTAAGTAACGTGAATTTTTAAAATAAACTTATGTTAAAATAAAAACAAATCTTTTCTGAATTTAAAATAAGGCAAGTCTTTTGTTTGCTAGATTTGCGTTACTCTCTCGAACTTCCTCTCAAATAAAAATAAATGAATAAAAATATATATGTAAGATAAACGCTTTTAATAAAATTATTATGTTTATCTGTTACACACACACACATGCATGATTGTTTACCGTGATAGAAATTTATGTTTTATATGTAAATTAATATTAAACGAGACTAAAGCTTAACAAAAACAATAAACAATTACGTGCATCAGTATACCCTCACTCCCTAGTGATTTATTATTAAAGGACTGAGTTCGAATCCATGTTTGAGGGTTTCAAACATCACCAGAAAGTGAAGCCAAATGTGTGCAACAAATTTGAGTGCTTCAACGTATGATAACCAATTAACGTAGAACTTATGGTTTAGTATATACATATGCGTATATATTCTATAAATCTATGTGTGTATTTTATTGGGACGATTCAGATAAATATTAAGCAATTTCTCATAGAATTTTAGACCTGGTACTCATAACCTTTTATATTGTCGATCATCTATTTATATAACTGTAGCAGCAGGATTGTGTGTTTGTGCAACCACATTTCTTTCTTTAAATTATAGGCATAATTCTGATTTCTACTACACGATGTCAGCTGAACGCATTAATTTCATCGTTACATTTTTAACATGGATGGATAAACATATATATACAACATTTGAGCACGTTTGGTACAATATGAAAAGTGGTTGGCCTATGGGCCTCCCCCTCAGTGGAATCGTAACCAGCATTTTCCTTAATCACTACAAAAGACTAATCGTGTCCAAATATCAAGCTGACAGCCCTCACACTATATACATGCGGTATGTAGATGATATATTTATTTTAGCCAACCAGCACACTATAAATAGTATTACACAAGAGTTAACACATAATACTAATCTAACTATCAATTCCACAGCAGAAGACGCATTCCAAAGTCTAAATTACCTTGACCTTAGGTTAACACGCGATGAGAGAGGTATAAATTATTCAATGATAATAAAGCCCTTTAAAATCAGAGGCTTTATACACCCACACTCCAACTCTCCAAGCTCTCACAAATTGGCAGGCCTGCAAACATTTTTATATAGAAATATGCAGCTGTGCAAGTTTGAGGCAGATAGAAAGAATAATATACATCTTTACACCAAAGACCTACTACAAGCAGGCTATAAACTCAACACTATTAACAATAAAATCAAACAATTTTATAGGAAAATCACTGACAATAAAAACAATATTAAACTTCCATATATTACTCTTCCCCACATATCTAAAATCTCCTATCAATTTATCAAGGTTTTGTCTAATAAATTTAAAATTAGCTTTCATACACCCCCATGCACTAATCGTCTAATCAATAACTCTAAGGACAAAATTGAACCTTCTCAGACTCCCCATGTCGTTTACAGCATATCTTGCCCACAACCTGGTTGCCGGGCCATTTATTTTGGAGAAACCAAGGCAGGCATAATCAACAGGACAGCACAACACAGATATACATATAATATAGCTATGAAAAACAATGATAATTCATCAACATTTTTAGAGCATTCCAAGAAGACAGGACATTTGTTTGAACTCTCCAGCCCTAAAATAGTCTGTATTGAGAAAAATGACATCAAGCGGAAAATCAGAGAAGCATATTTTATTAATGGCAATAATAACTCCATCAATAGACGAGATATCTGCTTTGACATCTCCAAACATTGGACTATCTAGTTCATTTGCATATGCTTTGCATACTGTTTTGTTTCCTTGCCCTATTTCTTCATTCTGCAGCTCACAGTACCGCTATGAATATGAGGCAAAAGGCCTCAAAAGCGCTTAGCGTGTAATAATTTCTGTGTATCTTTATAGCTTCTCATTCAAGTGTGTCATACGCTTTGTTAATTTTTGTATATTTACTAGAGTTAGAATGATCATGATTTACTAGTGATGGTGATATGTACCCAATGTGGTCCAGTGGGAATTTTTGGTGACTGGTTCTCTCTCTAAGCTGCCTGCAATGCTATCTCTGAATCATCGCAAGTGTTATGTAGTGGCATATTTTAACTATTCCTCACAAAAAATTTATTGTACTTGCTATCAGTAAAATTTGTGTTAAATTGGGCAAAAATGCTATTGAAACCTGTGAAGTGATTAAAACTGTGTACGACAATGAAACATGAATTACAGTAATGTTTTCAAATTCTTTGCAAATGTTTGTGATGGCAGGGAGAGCATGGAAGACAATCTGCAAAGATACAAAAGATTTTGTCACATGGTTCAGATGTGCGAATGTCTTAACATTTTCATGGTGAATAACTGAACTATGTCGCTACCTAACACATGTTAATTTAGAGGTGGCGCTGTAGTCAGCTTAGGGAGAGATCTAGCCACTTTAGACACATTTTATATTTATGAAGTGTTCTTTTTTTTTTTCAGGTCTACCAAAGGCATCGTTAATTTCATTAACATCTACTAAGTCACAACAGCAAGAAAAACACCAAGAAAAAGAAAGACAGGAAAAGTGTTCATTTATATCTCATACTTCATTGTTCACTTCAAATTATTCATCTTATATCAAACCTCCATTGGCCGCTTCAAGACCAAAGTGTAACAGCATTCTACATTTATTTGGTGCCTGGTTATTTGAAGCTACTTTGGCTGGTTGCAAACTGAATAATTCAGATAAAGTTAGTTCACGTAAGTATATTTAATAAATAAAATTAATATTTCAACTAATTTTTTTTTTGGTTGAGATATAAATTAGCAAATGATAATAATCAAGTACATCTTGCGCCTATTGGTTAATAAGGCTTCCATTGGGTGGCACTACTATACAGAGAATTTGCTTCGATATGCCATTGTAAATATAAAAGAAAAAAAAATTTTTGTGTGTATGTATGTTTACTGCAAGGAGGCTTTAAAACTAAGTCATATGTAAGATTAATTGGTTTTTACTACGTTTGCTATTAAAGAATTTTTCAATTAAGAAAGTGAGTGATTTATTTAAGAAAGAGGGTAAGTTTGAGATGTAAGGTTAGCTGAGCATATTTGTCGATCGCCATTTTAGAAAAAGAAAAGTTTTTATTTTTTTTTATATAAAGAGGTTTGAAGAGTAATAGAAAAATCATAAATGTAAATATAGAGTAGGGTAATTGAAAAATATGGATTGCATTTGTATCTAGTATATGGTTATGTAGATCTTGTATAAATGTGATAAAAGAGGTGAAAAAATAGTTTCTAAATGTAGATAGTTTAAAGAAAAAGGTAAGAAAAAATGGAGGTAAGGAAGATAGAATAGAGTATGCATTTAGTGGGGTAACAAGAGATATGGATGACAAAATAAATAATGCAATGGAAATAGTTAGCCAAAGAATAAGTAAGATAGAGGAAGAGGTAAAGGATGTAGAAGTAGAATTAAAATCGTTAGAGATGAAGTGTGAGTAGATCAAGGAATTAATGAATAAAAACGAAGGAAGTCCACAAGGTGGAAGATAAGATGAAGTAGGGAAAGTAAACTGTGAGACAGTAGTGATATGAGACTTTCTAATTGGAGGGTGTGGAAAATGTAATTGCAAGGGAAAATAGAAATAGAGTATGTTTGCCTTGAGCTAGAATTAAGGACGTTATAGATAAGGTAAAGAAACAACATGTTTATGTTATGGTAGAGACAAATAATTTGTCACAGCCATCGGAGAGAATAATGGATGAGTACAAAGAATTGATTAGTAATTTGAATATGATTAAAGGAAGAGGAGTAATAGTTGGATTACTACCAAGATTCGACAATAAGTATATATTAGATGGGGCATGCTCTATAAATGACAGATTGAAAAAATTATGCAACAGAAATAATATTATGCTTGTGAATGTGTGGGATTTTTTTATTAGTAAGAGGGTGTTATACAGTAGAAGTGGATTTCACTTAGCAAAACAAAGAAGTGAAGCATTAGGGGGTTTGATTTATGAAAAATATTACAGTTCAGAAACGTATAAAGCGGGGGTAGAGTTTTAAATTACAGTATTATCAAAAAGGTTAAGAATGGATGGAATATAAGAAATAAACAAAGGTTAGCTGATTCAGATATATAAATGTAGATGTGAAGAGGGAATGAGTCTGTAAAACTATTGATAAACAAACTAATTACAAAAGTAATAGAGAAGAAAGAATCAAAAGAAATTTATAAAAGGGTAGTAAGAAAAGACGAAATTGTTAAAATTGGATATCTGAATATGCAAGGTGGTAGGAGATTCGAAATCTGGCTGGAATTAAACAAAGCAATTAAAAACGAAGAACTTGAAGTATTAGTAGTGGAAACACATCCAAGAGAAGTAGAAGAACCTAAACTGGAAGACTTGGGTATTGCAGAGTATAATTAGAAAAGAAAAAGAAGAAAGGGGTGGAGGTATATGAGTTATGTCAAAAAAATATTTAAATACTGTTAAGTGTCAAGAACATTTGTGGATTGAGATAAGATTAGGAAGACAAAGAATGGACGGTGACTAGTATATATGGGCACTGGAGATAGTCAAACTATAATGGAGTGGAACAGTAGCATATATGAATGTTTAGTTAAGGATATACAGAGTTTCAAAAAAAGGGAAAGAAAATAATGGTTATAGGGGATATGAATGGGCATATTGAAGAAATTGATGACGTGGATAAGAAGAATGGACTGCTTTTGAAGAATTTTTGTCAGAGAATGAATTTGAGCATTGGAACTTTATCAAATATTTATTAGGGACAATACACTTGGTCTAGAAATAATGTATTAGTAGAGAAAGAGGGAATGAATAAAATACGGAAAATTATAAGTGTTTGATAATGAAGAGAGAGTATGTAATAGAGATCACAATTTCTTTATGATAGAAATGGTTAGTATTGTGATGGTAAATAGTAATAAAAGTAGGAAGATTAGTGAAAGATGTGGATGGAGAGTGAATGATAAGAATAAGTTAGACGAGTATAAAATAAAAGTGGAAGAAATCATGGAAGACTTTATTGAGGATGAATATAAGGATTGGTGTGGTGAAGTAGAAAAAGTGGCAAATAGGTTTTTACGGGAGAATATTCAGAAGATTAAAAGTAATAGAAAAGTGAGAATTAATAAAAGTGCAAAAGGAAAAAAAAAAGTATGCAGAGAATATAAATGTGCTATTAAAAACAAAGAAAGTGAAAAAGATGTTAATATTAAATGGGAAAAATATTTTTAAAAAAAGAAGTTGGCTAAAATAGATAATTATAGAGAGAGAATAAAATTAAATAGTAAATTATTGGAGGATATTAATAAAAGTGGAAGAGATGGGAGTAAAAAAATTTGGAAATACATTAAAAGAAGGAATGTAGGGGAGAGAGAAATAGTATTATTAAATGATGAGGAAAAGGAATGTAGCTCTAGAAAAGAATTCAAAACAATCCTAAATAAATATGTAATGGATATAGAAAAGATGTTACATATGAAGAACAGAGTGATAACAAACATAAAAGCATATTGTAATGGAAATATTAGGTTTGCAGAAAATGAATTGAATGAGGTAGGGGAAGAAATTGAAAACTGGAAAGGCATAAGGTTTAGATGGATGGGCAGCAGAGATGGTGATGAATTTAGAAAATAGACAAAATTAAATCTATTAGTATGTTTTAATAAGATGGTACAGAAGACAGAATTTTCAGATATCTGGAATAATACAAGAGTAAGGCTATTATTTAAAGGAAAGAGTAAGGATCATAGAAAGTTAAATAATTATAGACCAATAGTGTAATATCAGTGTCATATAAAGATAAAGTTTTTGCATGCATGGTGGCTGAAAAGGTGGCAAAATGGATGGAAGAAAGTGGACGAAATACAAGGAAGTTTTAGATCAGATAGGCATGTAGGAGATAGTTTATTTGTTGTCACACAACTTATAGATATGAGTAGGAATACAGGCAGTTAGTTATATATGGTCTTTATAGTTATAGAAGAGGCATATGATAGAGTAAATAGACATAGATATTATAGGTAAGTTTAGAAAATTTGGGAATGAATAGAACATTAGTGGATCTTATTAAGAGATTGGATGAAAATAATTATGTATCAATTAGGAAATAAAGAATCAGAGTTAAAAGTGGGGTGGAACTAAGTCAAGGAGGTCCTACGTCATCTATTTTGTTTTTTTTATATTTGAGAGAAATAGAGAGAGCAATAGAAAGATTAGAAAATAGTTAGAGATACCATTAATAGATGGCAAGGAAGGGTATATATTATCAGGTTTTTTATTTGCTGATGATATTTTTTTGTACACAGAAAATAGGAAGATATGGAAGTTATGCTGATGACATGCGCAAGAGTGGGTAAAGAGATGGGGATTAAATTTAGTGAAGAAAAATCAAAAGTAATGATGATAAATGTTGGGGAAAGAGAAGAGAATAAATTTTTATTGGGGCATATAAATTTAAATGTGGTGAATAGATATAACTATTTGGTAATCATCTTAAATAATCAGAGAAATTGCTTGGATTAATGGGAGAAGAAATTGATAATCGAAGTAAAGAAAAGAAAGGGACTGATAAAGAAATTAACTGTTTTCATATAATAAATATGATGTAGCAATTATTGTATAGAAGAGAGTGGCAATAGCAGGGTTAACTTATGGTAAAGATGCATTGTGTGGGTTAGTAAAAAGGTGTTAGATTACTTAGAAAAAGTACAAAGAGAAGTATGAAGATGTGCAGTAGATGCAGATGTGTGGATGGCAAAAGAGGCAATTAAAGGAGAAATGGGATGATCAAGTTTTTATATGAGAAATGCAAAAAGCAAAATGAAAATGTTCGTTAGATTGCAGTTTATGGATAATTAAAGAATAGCCAAAATAGTATTTAATTGGTTTATGAGTAAAGGGTGGGCAACAAGACGGGTGAGAAAGGTAGTGCAGTATGCAGAAGATTTGGATAAGATTTTATGTCAATATACTTGTACAAAAGGTGGGATGATTGTGTTAGGAGAATTGATGAGTGTTATAGTGGCAAAGAATGGAATAGAAGAATAGATGCATTAATAAAAAATAGGGAGAGAATGGAGAACTAGTATGAAGAGTAAAAAGAGTTTAAATATATGTAGAAGTATATAGAATATTGGGTGTGGGTTAGTCTACTGTTTAAGACTTGGACAGGATCGTTAGCAACAAGGGAATATACATATAAATGGAGAAATGTGAGTGATTTCGTCTGCAAGCATATATAAGGAAGGCATGGAAAATATTAGGAATCTGCTAATTGAATGTAAATGTTTACAAGCAGAAAGGGTACAAATAATGAAGTTGTGGAAGAATAAATATGAACTAAGTGATTATACAGAAAGTGGGTTAGTGGTCTTTATGCTGGGTTTGAAAAAAGATAAGGGGGATCTAGATATAAAGGCCATGAAGTGGATAAAGATGATTTGAGGAAATGGGATAGAGCAGGATAGAGAAGAATGTGAGAAAAACTTAGGATGGGGAATGGAAAGGGAAAGTAAGATGGCTAATAAGTTTTTCTGGCAATATTGACTAAGAGATTCCTGACTTCGATAAAGGAATAGTCATAACCCATCACATGTTATATTATTTTAAGCTTGTAATTTGGTAGTTTGTTATTTCTAATTACTATTGAAGGATATAAACTGCAAATGTGTAGGTATTTTACAATTTATTATTTTCATGTATTTTTTAATACCGTGATTACATCATGTATTTTTTTTTATTGTAATTTAAAATAAATAGCTTTTTAATATGTTTATTCAATTATTCTATTTTTGTTTGTTTATTTATTTTTTCATTTTCGATTCAGAATTAGAATCAGAAACATGCAGGTCCGGTTCTTTTATATTGGAACAGAATAAACTTCATACGGTCGCACCAGAAGGCTTTTCTCCAATCGATTTAACCAAAGAAGATTTTGAAGGGGGTCAAGCAGAAGCACTTGGAGCATTGTGTCGTTTAATATGTGCCAAGAAAACAAAGGAAGATATTTTACCGGTGTATTTAGCAAGATATTACATATCTCTTTATCATGGTCTTCAAGTCAAAGAGGTAAAACTCTAGAAATTTTATTTAGTGTTTCACTAATTGGTACCTCCTAATTTTACAGAATTTTTACTGAAAAGTTTACAAAGTCTTTGTTTATATATAGATGGCTCTTGACTCGTAAAAATCCATACGTAAAAAATATTCATTAAACATAAAATGCAAAACATTTGAAATATTAAGTAAGTCAGTGCAATTCTCACTTCTCATGAACATCTTTTGTGATATATTGTAGAATTTATTTTCAGTTGTTATAAAAAAATATGGGCACATTTTGAATTGTGGAGAATAATAAACTTTCACCTAAGGGAGAAATCTGACATATATAAAAATCGTCTTGTATGAAAAGTAGAAAACATCATATTAACTTAAGTTAGGATTCATCTGTCTACTACTTCTGACTGTAATTGTGTGATGTATCCAGTAGTCAATGGACTCATTTCATCGTTCAAAGTGCATTCCTATGGTAGAAAAATTATTGACAGTTTATTAAAAAAAATTTTTTCAGAATCAAGAATTACGAAAAAAGAAAATAATTTTTCTATGTGTGGTAATTCATATCTTAGTATAAAAAAAAAAAAAATATTTTGCAAATGCTGATAGTTTCAACCGGATGGACTTGGTCATTTTCACAAATAAATTGTGGAAACATTAATTCTGGTTGCTATGGTAATGTTGAGGGAAGACAAGAAATATTCAAACAGCATTACTGCTTAGGACTTCATAAGAAGTTCAACTGGAAGTAACAGAATTGGAACCATTCTGAAGTGCCTATGCTCCAGAATCTAATACTTTACCACTGCACTGAACCACACAGGATGGTTGGGGGGGGGGGGGATAAATAGAAGTTTATGAATAGGAATAATATTAAAGTTTATAGTTTTAGCAATAGTCATTATACTAAATATAATAGGTCAATAATTTTAAAAAGCAATTGAAATTAATATTTGTGATTTTAAGGAAACTATAGATGAAGCGGACATTTTTATGTAGATGATTATTTGAACAGGGTGAGATTTGAACTCTAATATTCTCAATGGGAATGGGATTGGTGTTCATTAAGATATAAGAATATCATCTTACATTTTTTAGAAAGTAAGACATCTTTTACTGAAGGTTTGTGATGATGGTGTTCTAGTTGTATTTTATATTGGACTATTTCCATCATCTAATATGCATATTGAATGTCTTTAGAAAAATTTAACTTTATTTAAATATTCCAAGTACATTCAACTGTTAGTAATATCACATCACACAAGTTAATACATGCTCAACATTTCGAGAGGTATTTGTTTCCCCTCTTCTTCAGGTGTTGGTGGCCTGACCAGTGACAGTACTAACATGGGACTTGAATGTGGACCCTTAGATTCTTGAGTATTGAATTTTAAGGTAATGCTCTTATCAACTGAGGCTTTGGCAGGGCTCAGTTGATTAGAGCGTTACCTTAAAATTCAATACTCAAGAATCTAAGTGTCCAACTTTGAATCCCATGCTAGTACTGTCACTGGTTAGGCCAGCAACACCTGAAGAAGAGGGGATAATAATACCTCTTGAGATGTTGTGCATATACTAACCTATTTGATGTGCTATTACTAACAGTTGAATGTACTTGGAATATTTAAATAAAATTAAATTTTTGTAAAGACATTCAATATTCATATTAGATGATGGAAATAGTCCAATATAAAAATACAACAAGCTATCTTTTAGAATGGAGCATTGGATATTCTAAAACGTCTATACTAATCCTGGTATTTTATCTTGACCCCTCTACCAAGGATCTTGTGCTATTTATTCCGCCATATCTATATTATTTTTGTGCTTTAGATGAAGTCAAATTAATTAGCATGATTATTTATAAGGCTTTTCCTTTGATAAAATAATTTGTTTAAAATTGTTGAAATATACAAAACAAAGTCCTGATATTAAATAATGAATCATCATCATTTTAACTATTATCAATTCACTGCAGACTGATGATCTATCCAAATTTAATTCCATTTCTCCCATTCGTAACTTTTCTTCACATCACGCTCACAAACTTCCTTATTTCATTCATTCATCTCATGTGTAACCTTTATCTTTTACAATCTCTTTGAATCTAATTTAAGACTTCAACTGTTTGTCTAGTATTGTGTTCAACCTAGCTTCATTTTAGTCTTTTATTTTTTTCAATGATATATATATATGTATAGAAGCCCTCTGTTTACGTAAATCTTTCACTGGACTAATTAATAACGTTTTATCCAGCTATATGTGATTAATAAACATGATCAATTTTTAATTTGAAAAGATAAAGACTTGGTCAATCATTCTTTGAATTAACAGTATTCAATTACATTAAGGTAAATATGTCTTAAGCTATTTATTTAGATTGTTGTAACAAAAAAAAATTTATTCTAGATTCATTGTTTCATATCACTATGGGCTTCTTGGTTATAAAATATAAACAGAACCAAACTCTCCATACATTAGTGTCACGCAGTGAAAGCCTTAATAATCAATGGATGCAAGAAGGTTTGTGCATAAAGCCTTTATCTAGTGCCTACTCATCCAACATCCCCAGACTAGTTTCTAGCTTGTGGCTTTCATCAGTGAGGAGTCTTGGATCTGAGAGCATTGCATCTAGATCTTACTGATGAAATCCATATCTAGAAACTAGTCTGGCGATGTTAAGTGATTAGGCACTGGATAGGGATTTTATGCATAAACCTTCAGGCATCCATTGATTACTAAGACTTGCACTGGGTGGCATTACTGTATGGAAAGTTTCCCACTGTTTAAACAGCTTTTGTAAGCATAGGGAATGGTGATCATGTGATGCTTTAGTGGTTGTAAAATACACTAGAGAATAGCTGCCTATGACACTTTTAACAAATATATAGTGCATTGTGGGATTACATAAGGCACATTAGACCTCTAATTATAAAATAAAAAAATAAATATCGATTTTATAAAGTAATACTGCAATCACAAAAAAGGATTTTTGTCCTATATTTTGTCTGTTATATGTACGATTTGATGCTTGTCTAATTGAGGTGGAAAACCCGGAATGAATTCGTAAAGGTTTATATCTTTTACCTTATAATTGACATTCTTCATTGCAAAGTTACTCTCTGTTCATCCTTTGTAAATCATGCAGTTTTATTCCTGCTGAATTTATTAACAAACATTAAAAATTGAGGGAAAACAATCGTGAAGTTTTCTCTAAGTAAGCTATAATTGAAAATTTTTTTTTTACATACTATGTAATATAATTGTAAATTAGCGATCAGGCTGATGCACATGCACTTTACAGATTTTAAACTATACATAAATGAATACTCTCATTCTCAAACACAAGATAAAGTCTTTTTGAAAAGATAGAATGAATCCATCTATCTTTTCAACCCAAACATTTAAGAATGGGCTAATCTTAAGTGTTTGGAAATGAGAGCATGAAGATATTAAGCAGTCACTTTAAATTATTTTATTATGCTTGAATGAATGACGCTTGCAAAATTATTTAAAATTTACTATACGTCATTCTTAGTTGAAGTTAAACATATATATAATAAGATATTTATTTATATAAATTTATTTATTTAAACACTTAAGATTGGCCCATACTTAAACGTTTGGGTCGAAAAGATAGATGATTCATTCTATATTTTCATAAAGACTTTATCTTGTGTTTGAGAATGAGAGTATTTATTTACATATAGTTTAAAATCTGTAAAGCGCATCTGCATTAGCCTGATCGCTAATTTATAATTACAATTTATTATCATAGCACTATATAAATAAATACCTTATTATATATACTATGTATTGTTATACCATGAAAAAAAAGTTATAGGTCTGTATTAACGTATTTTATACAAAAATTGAATAGTAGCACAAAAATTGTATGACACCTCTGATATCACATATGAAAAAATTGATGCATTGCCTATAAAATGTTGGCCATACCTGATAATATTCATCTATTTTCAGGACATTTTTGAATTTTTTTTGATACTTCAGGCTTGTTGGAATGTAAAGCAGGATTTTAAGAACTTTATGGCTTAGTGGATTTTTAGATTTTCATTAAATAAATAGTTTGATATAAATTTAGATGTCTCTGCGTTTATATAAAGTTTAAAAACAGCCTTTAAAATCCTACTGCAGACAAATGCTTATTCAGAAGTTCTTCACAGAGAAGCAGTAAAATAAGGCGGCAGTATTTACTAGGATTTTCCATTGCCATGTGATGAAGTTTGGACTTTTTTTTTTTCATTTATGTTCGACTCTATTTTAATTCCATTTGAGGAACAGTTTCTTAATTGGGGGTGTGGTATATCCTTTTTTTTTTTTTCTCCCCCCCCCCCTTAAAACCCCCCCTATTTTAAAAAATTTTTTTTTGTTTTTTTTTAGTATGGTAACTAAGATTCCTTACTTTTGCCCTTATATTCTACTCACCCACCATTTTAATAAGAATTAGAAGGAAAAAATGCATGATTTGTATGTCTATTTTTTTAGTAAAAGAATAAAGATAATAAAGAAGTGGTTTTTTTGTATATATTTCTGAAAATATATATATAACAGATTATAAAATACAGTAATTTACAGTTGTTTTCATTTTATAGTCTTCAGTAAGTCTTCAAGCTCTTAATATGCATTTCAGATATAAAAATCTAATAAAAATATTGTAATAATAATCAAATATCTCCATTGCTTGGGAGTTTGTGAGAAGATTAGCGCCGGAAGAAACAAATCGGGTCTTTATTGCTTGGGAGTTTGTGAGAAGATTAGCGCCGGAAGAGACAAATCTGGGACTCCAGAGGCTACCACTCTTATCTCTACTCCACAATGTTCAGAGAAGAAAGTTGTTGCTTTTCCATACTAGGAAACGAACCTGGGCCTCTGGCTGGGTGCCAGGCATCCTAACCACTAGATATGAAAATAAAAGTGTTATTATTATATGTATACTATATTTAATTTTCTCCGTTATAAATTAAGGTGAAGTAATTTGAACCACAAACTGAATAACAATTTTACTTATAATACTAACTCTGGGGTTTGTTTATATTTTATAATCCATGGTGCATCTTTACATTGCCTCCGATTGCCAAAGGGTAGCCACGGTGATGCTCTCCCATCTGTGATGAAAGTAAAATCTTATTACAATAGTGTTGTTTTTTTTTATAATCAACATGTAACAATTCCTTTCTAAATAAATACAAATTAATCTAAGATCTTTTTGTCTAACTAATAATAGCAAAATACCCATTTACTGACCAATGTTGAGTGGGCTTGGTTAGATGTGGTATAACTATCTGGGAAAAAATTCTAATTCCTTGTAATATGAAAAACAATGTCCATACTCTTCTAGCTTGGGTTTGAAGCCTAGCTCCCTGCTGGAGTAATGAACAAGTCCACCAATTTCAATAAATGAGGCTCTTCAAATATTATTGATCCTGTATTATTTTTATGCTTTGTAAAATTCTAAAATTTTCTCTAAATTCATTGAATAGGTATTTGGTATATCTTTGTATTGTATGAATTTGTTATTAGATCATTCTGATTGCTTCTTCAATTTTATTAGTTGATTAATTGTACAAAATGTGTTACATTGAAAAAATGACTGATTTCTCCAGATTTGCAGTCTCTCTCTGAATTAATGCATGTGTTTCACAAGACATAATTTAGCTATTCACAATTTAAGCGCTGCCATGTCGAAGTCCTAAATTATAACTTAAAATGTGATGTTGTACTTTAAAATGTACTTCCTGTCATTGCAAAATTTCATAATACATTTAAAAACATTTTTGTGACTTGTAGCATCATTGCATACACATATAGTGCATTGTTCCATCAAATACCATGTAACGTTTTGTATCATAATTTTGTTGCAGATGTGCAAGCGTCTTAGAATTTTTGTGACGGATAGCTAAATGATATCACTATGTAACACAGCCCATTCAGAGATATTGCTGCAGGCAACTTAGAGAACCAATCATCATTTCACTAGAATAAGTATCGTCCAAATGTCAATCTATTTCTTTTGGCTGCTTTTTAGCATGCAGATTTTTTATCTTAATAGTTTGTAGTATTGAAAAATATCTACTCCTGTTGGGGCCGATTGGCAGGCATATGCATTACCATAGTGCCACAAAGTTTCATACTACTTTAAACAAAGGAAGAATCCTTACCAGAATCTAAAACAACTAACGAAATAATCACTTATAGAAAATATAGATTTTAATAGGTCATAGCCATTTGTATTAAATAATGTTATCATTATTACCATCGCTATTATAATTACTGTTGTTTTGTTATTAATTGATTATCATTATTATTGCTTGTAACATTAATTGGACATTACTTTATTTTTTTAATATTACATGTCAATCACTGTCACCCCTCACTCCTTTACACTTAATTTTCACAGTATTTAAATTTTATTATGTAAAGTCAATATTTCGATTGTTCAACAATGTTGATGTTGTGGTTGGTATCCAGTGGAGATAAGTGAAGATCAAACATCCTTGAATAAAAATTCAACGAAGGTAATGAACACAGATTAGTATTAACTGCTGCATGTAATCACTTAATCTAGGATTAGACTGTTTACAAACAAATTCAAAAATACAAATAATTCTAATCAATCTTTTTTTGTTGTTTGGTTTCTTTTAATGTTTAAAAAAAATTAATTCAAACCATCTTCATAAAAAAATATAATAACGCAATATCGTTGACGAAGATCGTTGAATAATCAAAATGTCCACTTTTTGTAGTAAAATATAAAATATTGCTAAAAATAAATGTATCGGGAAGTTAATTTGTTTGATATTGAACAATAAATTATATATATATATTTTAGGGTTATTATTATTAATGTTACATTTTAATTAAATGTATAATACCAGATTTAATTTTTAACTATTTTTTTTTTTAAGAATGTAAGTGGACACGTGCTGGCAAGTATCATAATCAATTCTTGTGATCTTCTGAGGATTGATTTGGATGGAGTTCAAGTTCTTATTCCACATCTGTTATCAGCTTTGGAGCTGATTTTGCCAGATCGTGAGGCCAAATTTAAGTAAGAAAAAAGTAGATTTGTAATACTCTTTTAATAAGTATTTATTTATACTTTTTTAAATATTCCATAGTTTATAATGCAAAAACCATTTCAAAGATTTCAAATATTTGCTTTCACTAAACATCACATGCCATTCTTTATGCTTACACAAGCTGTTTACACAGAGGCTAAACTCTCCTTACAGTAGCGCCACTCAGTGCAAGCCAGAATAATCAATGGACGCAAGGTTTGTGCATAAAATCCCTATCTAGTGCCCACTCATCCAATATCCTCAGACTAGTTTCTAGCTTATGGCCTTGGATCTGAGAACATTGCACCTTAGGATCTAATGCAACCCTCCAGCAGTTTTGAGTCCAAACTGAAAATACAATAATGTTTTCAATTCGAGCTCATTGAGTTCCATTAGATCCTAAGATGTACAGTATTCTCAGATTCAAAGTTCTTCATTGATGAAAATCACAAGCTAAAAACTAGTCTGGGGATATTGGATGAGTAGGCCCTAGATAGAGATTTTATGCACAATTTTTCTTGCATCCATTGATTACTCTGGCTTGCACTGAATGGCACTACTGTATGGCGTGTTTAGCCTCTGTGTATATTTGCTTTCAGAAGCCATTTTTTAAATTCATTCTGAGTTGTCTGCTGTAAGTTGAAGTAATCAATGGGCACTAGATGATAGTCCTGTCATATCCACATTCTGAGATTAATTTCTGGCCTTGAATACAACTTTCCGAAAACAAAAAAATGATGTTCTTTAGATATTTATAAAATATACAGTGTGTGCCAGTGAAAAGATGACTGGTTTTCTCTCCAAGTTGTCAACAGTGCCATCTCTGAATTAATTCTTACTATGTAATGACTGAGTTTAGCTATTCAATATAAAAAAATTTTTGGTTCCAGTTTGTTTGGATCATGAGTTATAACCTGAAATGTGATGATGTGTTTCATATTTTAACCCCTGATGGAGCAATGCACTAACGTTAAATTTTGTTTTAAATTGGGCAAAACTTTTGTTATTGAAACATTTGAACTGATTCAAACTGCGTATAAGAGTGAATCTATTGCAAGAACGTTTTCACGTGGTTCACAGGATTTCATGATAATTGAGAAAGTACTGAAGATGATCAATGAAGGTAGAAACAGATTATCATATCTCATGTCGTAACTCATGATCAGAGATGCTAGCACGTTAAAATTTTTTGTAGGAAATAATTAAACTATTGTTGAATAACACATGTATTGATTCAGAGATGGCGCTACAGGTAATTTGGAGAGACAACCTGTCATCTCTATTCACAAGACACCTTGTGTATATTATAATGCATATTAGTAACAAGAAATCCAATTTATAAAAACAATAGATGCAAATCGAAAGTAATGTATTATCAAAACTGAGTATAATAAAATAAAGATAAAGATAAGTAGATAGATTTTTATAATTGATATTTTATAAAATTATTTTTTGTTGAAAAAATAAAAGTTTCAATATGTTCAAATACTGGGAAATAAAAGATAAACAGATCAATTTTAAATTTTGCAGCTGAATAATTAATGCAGTAGATTAACCCAAAAATAGTTTGCGATGTGATACGCTATGGCTTCTCCTTTATCAAAGTCAGGAATCTCTCCGCTACTATGTCCAGAGAAACCTATTAGCCACCTTACCTTCCCTTTTCATTCCCCAACCTAAGTTTTTTCCCAAATTCTTCTCTTTCCTGTTCTATCCCATTTCCAAAACATCATCTTTGTCCTGTCTATAGCCTTTATATCTAGATCTCCGTAACTTTTATCAAACCGATTATAAAAACCAAGAACGCACTTTGTGTATAATCACTTTGTTTATATTTACTCTCCCACAACTTCATTATTTGTAAAATTATAAGCATTTACATTCAATTATCAGATGCCTAATTTTTTCTATGCCTTACTTACATAACTTGCAGACTAAATCACCCACATTTCTCCATTTATGTGTATATTCCCTTGTTGCTAACGATCATGTTTGAGCCTTAAACACCAAACTGCTTTCCTTGCTATTATCGTAAATTAACTCACACCCAATATTCTGTTTACTTCTATATATATTTACAGTTGTTTTACTCGCCATACTAGTTCTCCATCTCTCCAACTCCTTATCTTTATTAATGCATCTATTCTTCTATCCCATTCTTTACCACTATAACGCTCAACAATCTTCCTAACACAATCATCCCACATTTTGTACAAGTATACTGACAAACAATCTTTATCCAAATCTTCTGCACACCTTACTACCTTTCTCATGCAAGTTGTTGCCTATCCTTTCCTCGTAACCCAATTAAATACGATTTTGGTTATTCTCTTACTATCCATAAATTGAATCTACTGAACATTTTCATTTTGCTTTGCAGTCTGAACTAACAGTCAGCGCCATCAAGTGGACATATATCAAAATATATTTGCAAATACACATATACATACATATATTGATATGTCATAATTAATTTGACAATTTCTGTTTATTTGATGTCATTATTGGGAAATCTGCCAAAAAAAAACTATTTCATCAAAAATTAATCAATTAAATTAATTGAATTGTATTTGCAGGGGTTTTGAGAGAAGGTGCACATTTAATTTGATCTGAATTTTTAATTGGAATAAGCTATGTATTTTTTAGACTTATTAATAAAGCAATGTTTGTATCATTTGAAGCTAGTACCTAATGCACAGATAAAACTATCCCTATTGTAGGGCAAAAATCTCTTTCACCATCCTTCACCGAGGAGTAGTGAACAGGAAAATGGTAGTATCCAGGCTTGCCAAATTATGCTCGATAAGGGATTTAATGGTTTTTCACTTTTTAGATAAGAATACCTAAGCACTTATTTAACGATCAGTACTAGATAGCTACCTGAGGTGAATATGCCCAGCTACTTGAAAGAAAAATCCTTGATGGAGTTGTCTAATCTTAAAAAAAAAATTCGAGTTTATCTGGCCTTGATTCAATTCCCAAGGTGTGTGGTGGTTCTCTTAAATGTTAATATAAGAAGAAACTTTATTGCGTTTTTGTTCTCACCAGAAAAGAAATTATAATGACGTATAATACTAAGCTTGCATTTTATACACAATTAATGAAGCTATACATAATAATTGATGAGCTAAGCTCTTCCGGGAATTCTGCGTTCCCATATTCACAGTTCTTTTCACTAATAGTTAATGCCACAGTAATGTATGCAAATTTATTCGATAATATTTAAACAGCCCACTTTTTAGATATAGTAAAGCAGTCGTCTCGTCGATTGAGCGCTCTGGGATCATCTGCAATAAAACAAACCTCCTTCGCTTTGCGTTTCACGTCATTGCACTAAGTTGTTTTTTTTATTATTGAGATTCTGTCTAGATTTTATTTGAGAAAAATTGTGCTTTAAATATTTGGTAACTGGTATTGAGATTGAATAGTTGTGGGAAAGTTAAATTGTCTCCAAATATTATTAATTTTAACTTTGATATATATACAGTGTTCTAAAAAAAAGATGAGTGGTGACTAGTTCTCTCTCCAATCATCTGCAGCGCCATCTTTGAATCAATATATATATTACATAATAACATAATTGAAATATTCACCACAAAAATTTTAAGACACTAGCATATCTGTGTCAGAGTTAGGACAGGAAATGTGACAGTGTCCTTTGTACCTTAACCCACTATGGAACAACTCAACATTAAATTTTGTTTTAAATTGTGCAAACTGCTGCTGAAATATTTGAAAGGATTCAGACATTGTATATTATTGAAGCTGTCGTCTCTCACCTTGCCTTCCAAATTGCTTTCTTATTATGATTATATTGAGCATTCGTTGCCACTAACCAATGCGTATATAAAACGATAGCGCATAGCCAATGGCAAGAGCAGGCCAATAGGCAATGATGCTCACTGAATCCGAATGTGTCCATTAAGATTGGATATCTGGCACTAAATAGTCAACCTTTTTGAAGGTAAGGCAGAGAATGATTTTCAAAGACGGTATGCGTTCTCCAGAGAACATCAGTTAAATCTGAATCAGTTACTTGCCTCGAATTGTAATAACGTTTCCAAGTAGTTTGCAAGGTTTTGTGATGGCAGGAAGAGCACTGATGATGACTAACAAAGTTTTGAAATATCCTGTCCTAATTTATGTCATAATACATGACCCAAACATTGTAGCATATTATAATTTTTGTGGTGAGTAGTGAAGCTATGTTACTACTTAATACATGCATTGATTCGTAGGTGGCAACTGGAAGAAAGAACCAGCCACCATCTCACTAGGACATATTATATATATATATACTTAAGTAGATTAAGGATTTGATTTTAAATAATGATAATATTTTCCTTTTTTTTCCCAGAACCGATCCTCAAATTCCGTATATTGATTTAAGAAGAGCTTCAATTCATCTACTTCTCTCGATGCTTTGCCTTCCATTACATTTTACCACTTTGGCAATTAAAGGTTCGATATATAATATCTTGATAATTATTATTAATTACATTTGAAATTTTTGAAAATATTTTTGTTTTTGTTGCCAGTTTTCAGGGAAAGGTGACTGGTAACTGGTTTCAAGTCACAGTTGTCATTTCTGAATCAACAAACGTTATTGTAGTCAAAGAGTTTAGCTACTCACCACAAAAATTGAAGATGTTAGCATGTCTGGATCATGAGTTACTATGTAAACTATGACACTGTGTTTCATACTTCATTTTAAATTGGGCAGCTATTAAAATATTTGAAATGATTCAAACTGTGTATGGCAGTGAAGCTGTGTTTCGCAAAAACATTTTCAAATGATTTGCAAGATTTTGTGGTGATAGTAGGGACAGCATTGAAGATCATGTAAAGTCACATTGCATGTTGTAATTCATGATCAGAAATCTTAATACCTAAAATTTTTGTGGTGGAAATAATTTAACTAAGTTGCTACATAATTGACTCAGATATGGCACTACAGGCAACATGGAGAGAGAATGTATTTCCAGGGGCATTTGCAAAATTATATTGCTGCCATTTCAACAAAAATCATAATAATAGTAAATCAAAATTTTTTTAGAACATATGGTATAAAAAATTGATTATAAAATAGCAATACGTAGAACATACATCCATATAATAATGTATAAAAAATGGTGGTAACATATACCTTCTACATTTTTCTGGCTTTTATAATAGAAAAATTATTATTTATGTCGTCTAAATTATTACAGATTTCATTATCTATACTTACATTAGCTAAATTCTTTAGTCTTCCTTGGACATTCTTGATCGTAAGTGATTTTTTATTAATGAATCAGTCACTAGATGGCTTTCTGGAACAATTTTGTAGTGTAACTTTCTGACGTTTGTTAATTAGGTGATAATATTGATTGTATACATATGTATAGTAAAAGTGTTGACACAACGGTTCCAAATACAATAAAGTTGTCCGTCTTGAAAACAGCAGAGACATATAATCACAGATTTAGTCTAACTGATAAACAATATAAATATGTAAATATCAGCTATAATAAAATAAAATAATCAGTTAACATCAGCAAAATCAAATATTGAAGCATTCTTTTTTTTTTTAATTATTCTTTTGCTTATCTATTGATTTAAATTTTTTATTAAGACGAGTCGTTTTTGCTGTCCCTATGGTATGCCATCCAGGTACCTTCTATCCCAGCACGGAACGGGCCTGGCATTTCATTTATTTTATTTTATTTAAAAGTTTATAATTATGAAATAGCAGCATAAAATATTAATATATATTTAGATTTTTATTCAACTCACAGCTTAATGCTCTAGAATCAGTTTTCAGTTGAGTAATGTAAAAAAAAAAAAAAAATTCTGTTCATTTTTAATGAACCAAACTATACTAGAAGGCTTATTTCCAGGTAATTCATTATGGGACGCTCTAACTCGTTTTTGCTAGATTAGCATATAGATGGGAGAAGGCTTATTTCCAAGTAATTGATTATGGAATCCCTAACTAATTTTGCTAGATTAGCATGTAGATGGAAATGAAATTTCGCCACAGACCAATGTGTGACTATTTAGCTGTATTGGAAGCAATTTATCTCAGAAAAGACAACTTTGATACAAAACCGTAATCCTCTATATTGAAGGTTGAGGCATCCATCCATTTCCTCAATATAATGGAATTGAATATTAAAATCCAGTATAAACCTTCATCATAGACTGGACAAATGAAGATGAAAAAAGCAATGAAATAGAGCTATGATTTATGAAAACAGAGGTATGATGATTGGGAATCAGAAGACATCATAAAATATTATGGATGAGTAGTAAGACAAATGCTCAATCTGCTGCTTGAGTCCTTAAAAATCACATGATTTACTGAGGAATTATTTATACGATTTCATAATATATTAAGCTATTTTTTAAATTAGTAAATGCATATTTCTGTATGCGAGTTTCATAAAACGAAAGATTTAATAATTGTAATTCATTCTATATACTACTAAAAACTAATATTCGAAACTAATCTGGGGAATTTGGTTGGTACGACTTCCTGATTCCCATTTAATATTTATGCTTATGTAGATGGAGCTAAAGTAGAAAGATTAGTTAAGAAAATCATCTGATGCTATGTTTTAATATAAAATGAAGAGTTCTCACACATTTTAATAATGGAAGCGAAAAGTAATTAAAATTGTGATAGGTGTACATTGTACACATAGAATATGCCGACATTTTTTTAAGAAATTTGATTATTTATTATAATCATATAGAAAAGGGAAATAAACCTCTATATTACATATGTTGTCAGCGTTTTATAAATAGACTTATTTTTTATTAGTAAATTAAATTTCACTAATTGTTGTAATTTTTTTTTAATTAATCGTTGTTATATTTGTCTAGCAAATAATCTATATTTTTGTAATCTGGTATCCTTTTTTTTTTCTTTTTAATGGGGGGAAAAATTAAAGTGATTGCCAGTCTAACTTTATTATTAATCGTGTCGTAAATTAAATAAAATAAATAACTGAATGTTTATTGATCAGGAGTTGAACACCAGAGATGTCAGAATGGAATCAATTCGAGAATTT
Organism: Epiperipatus broadwayi; assembly: GCA_028023455.1. Lineage (NCBI taxonomy): Eukaryota > Metazoa > Onychophora > Udeonychophora > Euonychophora > Peripatidae > Epiperipatus > Epiperipatus broadwayi. The sequence continues at coordinate 47,613 of JAQFVV010013426.1, read as the reverse complement.
TACATTTTAAAGTCTGGCACTTTTTGAATCATGCATGACAACCATGCAATAATTTTATGCAAATAAAATATATACTGAAAGTATTTTATCCCCTTTTAGAAATTATTTAACTTTAAAAAAAAAAAAAGGTAAATTCGATATTAGAGCCATTTGGTTTTATAATTAATTCACTGTTTAAAATGTGTTAACGGTTTTTTCACTTGATAAATTGTAAACTAACATAATGGATTTAATTAGTATAAAAGAAAAGAAAAAATTAAAAACATGACCAATGTAGCGATTATCTCATTCAATCTAGAATTTAAAATGTGGCTATTTCCATCATGGGAAAGAATTTGTTAAATTTAAACTTATCTCTTTCAAAAAAAAAAACAAAAAAAAAAATCCAAAATGAAGTATTTACGAACTTATCAAAACATTCCCAGACTCTAAACAAGTTATGGTAAGCTTTCGTTGAATAATGGTAATTCATGGTTACACATTTTTGTGTGGTTTGAATACAGTGATAAAGTATCAGATTCCGGAATGTAAGTATCTCGGATCTATTCCGATTCTGGCTCTTTTGACACTTGAATTTTTTACGAACTCCCAAACAATAAAACCATTTGCTTACTCTTTTATGAAAAGATATAATGTTTTTACAACAAAATATGTTCTAGAATAAATTGATCATATTTCTGATGAACAGTAAACGGATAAATCCATCTCCTTTGAATATTTAATAAATCTTAAAATGATATTGATTTTTAAAGTCCGAACAAACGTGATCAGTACAACCTCGCCTAATCATAGACATTTTTATATACTATACTTATCTAACAACTACCCTTTTTATCTAATTAAGCATTATTAGGCTTGCTTATCATAGTCTTTTTGCTACATGGGGATATGGAGATATTAATTTTAGCCCTCATTTTAAAAAAGTCAGTTTTTTCTAAATTACATGAAATTCTCGGACATTGCATCTGATATTATTTTCTTTACTCTTAGCCCAAGCTTTCAGCTAGAGGTTTTTAAAGTGTAATATGCAATTTCGAAATACATAAAGTGTCAGAAAACATTTTAAATAGTCAAAGAATGTTTTCTGAAGACGTTGAGCCCTAGTATTTAACCCACATAAAGCATTCTTATATTCTTATCATGCAAGCACATACATCATGCACCTTCTACGAAAATACTATGAATCAATGTAGTCATTCCTTTATTTAATTATTATTCTTTTTTTACAATTTTTAGTAGCCCATTACAGGTTTGTTATTCCAGCAATGTGCTGTTGAAATATCCCCTTTGTATTACAATATATATAAACTCTTTAGTATTATGTAAATACATAAACTTATAGAAAATCCAGCTAGTCATTTAAATGCTGTTTAGTAATCAGATATATAACAGTTATTATGATGAGACTACAGCAAAGGAAAAAAAAACCCTCAAAACTCTCTGACAGTAATTCAACTATCGCAGACAGTTTTATATGATAAATACATTTAATACCAAATCACTGAGCCAGCCTGAGGAGGGAGGGGAAGACTGAATGGGAAGACTTGCAGTTATCAAGTTCCCGGACCTGTATGATCTACAATGTCTTTTTGTGAAAAATCAAAAAATAAATCAAAACATGTTAGCACTTACTAAATGTAACTATGTTTTTTTTTTCTATGTCAAAACTTTGTAATATGTAGACCCTACAATGACTTTTTTGCAAAATAATCTAACTGTAGAACACTGGTTGTGGACAAATTTTTCAACTATGTACAACATATTTATTCAAATGTTTTGCAATAATCGGGTCATATTAATGTGAAATATGAATAATAAATAATTATGCATTATAAGAATCGCTTTGTGCAATTTTATTGAAACAACATTTGAGTAAGAAAAATGAAATATATAGAATGCAAAAATAATATTTCCTTTTTTTTTTTAATTTTTCTTTTTGCGAATGCTGATTCAAAATCAAATAAAATTTTTAACAAAGAGAATTTTTATTATCTTGATTTATACTAATTATAAAGGAATATATCTATATCTGTAAATAAGATAATTTTATTTAAAAATCTAAGTGGTTTTTATCATAGACAAAAGAGACTCTGCATAAAAACATTGTACTGAGACCTACTTTTTTTCTGGCCAACTGACTTTACACTAAGGTAGTGATCTAGATACAGAGCTGGTGTCATGGGTGAAGCAGTGAGGCAAATGGTGCCAAATTGAAATAATGACTAGTATAAAACCTTATCCATTCATTTTTAACCATTATCAATTCACTGCAAGTGAAGGTCTCCCCAAGTTCAATGCATCTTTTCCAATCTCTAGCCTCTCTTCTTCATATCACTCTGCACAATTCATTATTTCATCCATCCATTTCCATGGGGTCTCTTTCTAGGTCTTTTACAATCTCTTGGAATCCAGTTTAAGATTTTAACTATCCATCTACTACATCTCTTCTAACAATATATCTAGCCCAACTCCACTTCAGTCTCTTAACTTTTTCTGATGATTTCAGTAACACTTGTTTGTTCCCTTGCCCATGTATTTTGTTTTCAATCTGTTCTTGTTATTCCTAACATACACCTCTATTTCATTGAGTGATCTGAAGTATCTATTACTCTTTTGTTAAGTGTCCAAGTCTCAGATCCATAAGTAAGAACTGGTAAAACATATTTATTAAAAACCTTCCTTTTCAAATACATAGTCATTTTCTTTTTAATATGAAGTTATTTCTACCAAAAGCACTTTAATTCTATGATTAATTTCATCCATTATGTTTCCAAAAAAAATGAATCCGGCAAATATTTTTATTTGCTATATATTTTTTCCTGTGATATTTATTGTTTTGTTTAGAAGTCTATTTTAAATATGAATTTTTAATAATTTTAAAATTGAATTTTTTTTTTAAGGTTTGTGTCCAGCATCAAAATAGGTGGGCTAGAAATGTCAATTTTGAATTGAAATTCAAAAATTTGATTTTTCTGATGGAAAAAATTATGATATTAATTGCTTTTTATATCCTATGAATTTCTTAAACTGTATCAGGAAAAATAATAAGAACCACTAAACATCACATGATCACCATTATTTATGCTTACACAAGCTGTTTTTATAGATGTAATGTGATGTGATGTGATTTCTCCTAAAACGAAGTCAAGAATCTCTTAGCAACTATGCCCAAAGAAACCTGTTAGCCACTTTACCTTTCCCTTCCATTCCCCCACTCTAAGCTTTCCCATAATCTGCTCCATCCCATTTCCACAACATAATCTTTGTCAACTCTATGGCCTTTATATCTAAATCCCCCTTATTTTTTCCCAAACCCAGCATAAAAACCAATAATTCACTTTCTATATAATCACTTTGCTCATATTTATTCTACCATAACTTCATTATTTGTACCCTTTCTGCTTTCAAGCATTTATATTCAATCAACAGATGACTAATATTTTCTATGCCTTCCTTACACAATTTACAGACTAAATCACCCATATTTTTCCATTTACATGTATATTCTCTTGTTGCTAAAGATCCCGTTCGAGCCTTAAACAATAAACTACTTTCCTTATTATTATCATAAATTAACTCGCACCCAATGTTCCGTTTACTTCTATATCTATTTAAACTCTTCTTACCCTCCATACTAGTTCTCCAGCTCTCCAATTCCCTATTCTTTATTAATGCATCTATTCTTTTATCCCATTCCTTACCACAATAACACTCAACAATCCTCCTAACACAATCATCCCACCTTTTATACAAGTATATTGATATAAATTCTTTATCCAAATCTTTTGTATACCACATTACCTTTTTCACCCATCTTGTTACCTGCCCTACTCATAACCCATTTAAATACTATTTTGGCTATTCTTTTATTATTCATAAACTGTAACCTATCAAATATTTTCATTTTACTTTTTGCATCTCTCATATAAAAACTTGATCATCCCATTTCTTCTTCGCTGTCCACACCTCTGCATCTAATGCATGTCTTCCTACTTCACTTTGTACTTTCTCTAAGTAATCTAATACCCCTTTACTAACATGTAATGCATCATTACCATATGTTAACCCTGTTACTGCAACTCCCATACAATTCTAGCTACATCATATTTATTATATGAGAACACTGTTAATTTCTTTACCAAACCCTTTATTTTCTTTGCTTCATTTACCAATTTTTTCTCCCATTCATCCAAGCAATTTTCTTGATTACTTAAGATGATTCCCAAATAACTATGTCTATCCACCACCCTTAACTTTATATCCCCCAATAAAAATTCTACATCTTCTCTTTCCCCAGTATTAACCATCATTAAATTTGATTTTTCTTCACTAAATTTAATCCCCATTTTTTTACCCATCCTTGCGCATAGCTTCCATATCTTCTTTTCTTTCTGCACACAGAACAATATCCGCAAAAAAAAAAAGACCCAACAAAGTTTATACTCCTTTGCCACCTATTAATGGTATCTCTATCCCTCTTCCTAGTTTTTCCATTGCTTTCTCCATTTCACTCAAATACAACAAAAACAAAATAGGTGACATAGGGCATCCTTGCCTTAATTCCACCCCATTTTTTTAACTTTAACTGATTTTACATCCCCTAATTTGGCAAAACTATACAGTAACACCACTCAGTGCAAGCCAGAGTAATCAATGGATGCTGGAAAGTTTGTGCATGAAATCCCTATCTAGTGCCTATTGATTAATTTTTTTTTTTTTTTTTTGGAAATGTAATGGATGAAATTAATCATAGAATTAAATTTGTTTGGAGTGCTTTTGATAGAAATAACTTAAAATAAAATGAAATATGACTGTGTTTGAAAATGAAGGTTTTTAGTAAATGTGTATTATCAGTTCTTCCAAACGTCACACAATCACCATTTTTTATGCTATTAAAACAGGCAAAACTCTCCATTCAGTAGTGGCACTCACTGCAAGCCAGAGTAATCAATGGATGCATTTAAAAGAAGAGCAATAGAAATTTCAGACCACTTGATGAAGTATGAAGAGATGTATGTTAGGAATAACACGAACAGATTGAAAACGAAATATATAGGTGAGGGAACAAACAGATGTCACTGATGAAAGACACAAGATAGAAACTAGTATGGGGATATTGGATGAGTAGGCACTAGATAGGATTTTATTCACAAACCTTCCTGCATCCATTGATTACTCTGGCTTGCATTGAGTGGCGTTACTGTAGTGAAGAATTTTGCCTCTGTGAAAAATAATGTTTTTTTTTTTGTTAACTATGAATGTTTTCAGTAATCATTTTGGATAAACACAGACTTGATGTGGTTTAAAGGCAATCACTAACATTATAGTTTTTAGGTGTTAAAGTTTTTAAAATTTAACAAATTCAACAAATTTTATCATATTAGTCTGATTTATGTCTCATCTAAATTATGTTCCTCTGTTGTAGCTCCGTTCCATTACCAGAAGAAAATTTTTATTTTTCAGTCTGCAAATTGAAATTCAAGTATTTCTCATCAGCCACTAAATAATGACTTCAAAGAATCAATTTTGTAATGCAGTTAAAGATTTTTAGAAATTTCCATATGATAAATAGAAATTTAAATAATAATTGGAATTTTCCAAAATGACTCGGTATTAACTGGATCTGCTTCCTTCCTATTAGTTGTTTGCAAAACTCAAGTCCTTTTGAGACTGCATTACAAAAAAAAGGCAAATTTGAAATAATGTGTAATAACACTTTGCCATTATGTTTGGTCCCAATTACCCGAATTAATTTTCTATTGTAATGTGAAAACAAATAGGCCCTAGACTCATTTGTAGCTGTTATTTTTGAAATACAAGCATAATTTTTATACTTGGAGTTTGTCAAGCTTCCTTCACCTATCCACTCTTATCACATACAACTGATACACATGTCTACACGTGAGTGAAAAAGATGTTTTATCAATTTTATTAATTAATGTACATGTTCATTCTCATTATTTCCAAATACATTGAGGTCACTGCATTCATGGTAGTTGGTTACAACGGCCTCTGTGGAAGATTTGAATTCAACACTAAGCATCAAGTGGGCAAATTTTTTATTTATTTATCTATATAGTTAAAATGCTATATTAGAGGAGAGGGAATATTATATGTACAATTTCTCTGTACTTCAGTATTAAGAATTTTTTTTTTCCAGTCCTATTAAATATTTAATTTTTAAAAATTCATTTGTAGAAAATTTTATTCTGACTAAAAGTTCAAAGATTTTTAGAGAAACTTTTTTTTTCAAAAAAGGTTAATAGTTGTCTGAAATACAAAAGGTGCCACACCTAAGTCAACTCTTCTAATACTTCAACTAAATTTCTTTAATACAATTAAAGCAATTTTCAAAAGAAGTGAAAAATGTTTTTAAATCAAAATTATTTAAAGGAAAAAAAATTTTGAGTTGGTTAGGTATACTGTGGCCGCTAGGCGATGCTGCAGTACCATCAAGAACCACCAAGAAGCCTGCAAGTGATAAATTTCTATCCAAAAATCGCTGAAATCGAAAAATTAAAGTGCCTAAGGTGAAGTAAATCAAACAAATCCTTCTAAAATACAAATCAAAAAGAAAACGTATTTTCACTGATTTCTGTTTTGTAATTTGAATTTTATAGCATTTTCTTTAATTTTTTGATTTGTATTTTAGAAGGATTTGTTCGATTTACTTCGCCTTAGACATTTTAATTTTTTGATTTCAGTGATTTTTGGATAGAAATTTATCACTTGCAGGCTTCTTGGTGGTTCTTGATGGTATTGCAGTGTCACCTAGTGGCCACAGTACACCTAACCAATTAATACCAAAAAAAAATTTTTTTTTTACAAATATTGTTAGATTTTGATTTACAAGTGTCACACGTACTCTTCCCACACCTTTGACACCATCCACTCTAGATAATTACAGTAATGATTATCAATAATCATTTACTAAACTGGAGATTATCCTTCACCAACATATAAACTTTAAACCTCAGTTAAACATTAATATATCTAATTTCTTAATTAAACACACACACACACACATGAAGTAATTTAACTTCATTTCTCTTTTCCCATATGAAATATCTTTTGTGAATGTACATCATAACCTCCACACTACCATACATTTTACGAAACACGTGAATAAAGACATTTTAAAAGACGAAAGATCCTCAAGATGTATTACTATGTTAATAAAATTATATCTATATTTGTGATATTAATTTTCCCTTTGTCTGTATTTGTAATTTAAATTTGCATATGTTTGTTGGATCAGGGTAACAAAGTTGTTTTTTTTCTTCTTTAAAATTATAGTTACAAAAAAAATCAAGTCAGATGTCACATGACCTAACTTAATAAGCTTGTATTTACAAATGTTATATATAGAGCTCGCAAAATAAGCTCTTAACAAGCTTTGCAGAATATCCCCAACCCCGGACCGGTTTCTGCTACTGGCGTTCTCAGTGAGGTGCTAGAATATTCAAGCATTAGATTAAAAATACCAGGACAAGCCCAGCACTTTATCTAACGGATAACTATTAAGTAGAAAATGTGAAATTTTCAGACATCCATATGTCTTCCAATCCAGCTATCTAACTTAAATAGCCATATGGGACTCACTGAGGATGCCAGTAGCAGAAACCGATCCGGGATTGGGGATATTCTGCCAAGCTTGTTAAGAGCTTATTTTGTGAGATCTATATATAATATTTAAAACTATAGCTATGCTTATGGTGAGCTTTAACAAAAGTGCACTCAATCTCAGGTTATAAAGAGGAAAGAAACTACTTAGTTACGCAGACGAAGACACTTATGCTATATTTGTATATATTTTTAGCAAAGGTGAGACGGAGTTTCATAATTTTATAAAATGCAAGACTTGTAATATCCAAGAAATGTATTTTTAAAATTGTTACAATTTTTTATTATACATTTTTTCGATAGTGGTTAAGTGAAGCTATGGATGGTCATATTTTGGTTGTGACTGTTGCACTGCATTACCATAGAAACGGAAATTTAGACTTTTTATTCTGCCAAAATGAATTTCTTAGTTTTTTTTTTAAAAATGAGTTAACCATATTGTTTTAATTTTTCTATAAATAAATGGTTAATTATATTTAACATAGCATTTAAGTCCGTATTATAATCATAGGTTTGTATATCTAGTGTCTAGATTTTTTTTAATCATAAATTTTAGAATATAGATGTTTTTATTTTATTTTTTATAGATATCTTTACTCCCAGTGAACAAAATAATGTCACATTCCAGAGTTTGAAACCAAAATTAGTTAATCTGTTGATCAATGCTTTACAATATGAAACGGACTCCACCAACACTCAAATGTTGTTGGGTAAGTTTAAATCCTTACTATTACTATCATTAGTTTATAGTCATATTGTGCCCAGTATGGTTTAATGCAGACTCCGGAATGTACAGTCCTTAGATGGATTCCAGTTTTGGAACTTCTGGCACCCAAACTCCTTACAAACTCCCGGCAATAAAACCATTTGTTATTCATTGTTACATTGTTATTTGTGAAACGTAATTTATTAAATTGATAATATATTAATATATACAAATTGCTTTAAAAATTATCTGACACCAATATATCTAGTTGAATTCATATCTACTTTTTTAGCTAAAGTTACATATAACAATCTTTATAATCAAAGAAATCTTAATAAAAGACAGTCCACTTTTTTTATTATACATATTATTGAATGCCGAAACTAGAAGGTGAATCAATTACTATATCAGTGTTGGCACACATGTTTACATCAAGTTATTTTTCTATCTCTTTGTTGTATTGTTTTTAGTTTTTTGGTGAGTATGTAGGGATGGGATCGTAATTGTAAGTGAAGGTGCATCTTGTACATCAAAATATTTACAGTATTGTCTTTGTGAGTCTGTTTTGTATTTGCATCCGCATTGCTGATTGGTTAGAAAAGGTGTCCCTTTGAATATTTTCATTACGCAGCTTGAGAAGATTTTCCAGATTCAGGATTTCTCCATATTAAATTCAAGTTTAAATTGGTTAATAAAGTCAGCGATAATTTTGCGTAATTGTAGAATTTGGTTTCTATTGGTTAAGAAAATGGAGACTTCATTCGTATAAACAATACATGAGATGTTGATGGTAATTGGTTTTCAATTGCTTTGATTAAAGGGTTAATATAGAGGATAAACAAAAATAAACTTAGGAGCGAACCTTGAGAGGTAGAACACTATGGAATGATGGGAATAGGATGTTTTACCATTGAGAATTATATAGATTTCTCTCTTTAATAATTGATTGATCAATAGATATAAGTAAGTTTTGGAGACTTTGGTAAAGTAAATTAGTATATTTATGGGTATACAATCAAATGATTATTTGATGTTTAGTTGTACTTTGATAGTGACATGATATTATATTTATTTTTTGGATGAAGTAAATGAGATGTGGCTAAGAATTGAGGGAGAGCATTGAAAGCCTTTCTTTTTGAAGTTTACTTTTGAAGTGGAAAAAAAATTGGATAGAATTGAGACTTATACTTTTCTGTTGGTGTTAAGAAATGTCTTTTTTTTTCATGTGTCAAAGCATCGACCGAGTAACGAACCCGGGACAACTGCTTGTAAGGCAGCTGTGCTGACTACTTGGCTTTGTGGATATATTTTGCAATAATTCTGTTTACAGATTGATTAAAAACATGTTTTTCTAAGTAAGCATTGAACAATTTTGTAATAAAGAAGGTGTTAAAATGTCTTTCTAGGAACTTACATTCGCTGTTTGCCAAAGAATTCAATGTAATTACATAAATTGAGATATCGTATTCTTGATGTATGTTATCAATTCATACCATAACTTTTTAATATCCTTTGTATATACTTCTCTTTCATGTATAAATACATACTTATTTCATAAATTATTATTTTTACTAATAAATATAGGCGGTCCCCAACTTTCGTACCTAATTGGTTCCTATAACATATGAAAGTTGAAATCTACAAAAGTAGAGCAATATAAAAAAAAAATATTAAGAAGTGTTTTTAAAATATTTATTTTTTAATGCGATGTATTAGGATATATATAAATAATACTTTATTGATTAGTAGCTTGTGTTTTCTTTATAAATTTATCGAGAGATAGTTGAATTGTACTCTTCTTTTTCTTCTCTTGATAAAAAGTTCTATAACATATTATGTCTTTTTCTATTGCGCTCATACGAAATAGCAATTTGTACGGAAGAAGGAATGTATGAAAGTCGAGGATCTCCTGTACTTTTTAAGTCCTCTTTTTTCTTTCCAAAAAAAGACCCATTAATTTCAATATATAAAAATATTCCTGAAGGAATTTTTATTTTAATTATTATAGATTATTGTAAACATATTAAATCTTAGATATTGCATACTATGTGTTATAAAACAGGCAAAACTCTCCATACAGTAGTGCCATAAAATCCCCATCTAGTGCCACAAATCAGAAACTAGTCTGGGGATATTGGATGAGTAGGCACTAGATGGGGATTTTATGCACAAGCCTTCTGGCATCTATTGATTACTCTGGTTGGCACAGAGTGGCACTACTGTATGGAGAGTTTGCCTGTTTAATAACAGTTATGTGCTAGCATAAGAGATGGTAATCATGTGATGGTTAGTGGTGTATGCTATAACTATATATATATGTGTATTTTATAGAAGTGTTCCTTGGAATTGACTATAGAAGATAGTCGAAATATAGGAAAGATATTATAATGTTTATAAAGATACGAAAGAAAATGGTTTATAAAATAAAGCAAGATGTGGAAAGAAAAAATTGTTTTAGTATTTTATATATTATATAGATATATCAATCTTGAATATACGATGCGAATAAGGTATTCAAATTTTTGCAGTTAAATATAGTTCCTCATTTTAATGCATTAAAATGAATTGTTAGTTCAACTCGTAGAATAACTAAAATATAGAAACTGACTTATTTTTATAAGTAATTATTATTTTGAAATATCTCATAAATTTTTAGCTACGAAGGCATTGCAGTGATGAATAAAAGACTGTGCTATTTATAATGACTTAAATCATGTCTAATACTTAGATATTTAGTTAAATCAGTATATTACACTGTGTGTCATGGTGAAAAGTGGCTGATTCTCTCTCCAAGCTACATGCAGCGCCATCTCAATATCAGTGCATGTATTATGTGGCTACGTAGTATTTAAATTGTGAATTGTAATCTGAAATGTGACAGTGTGTTTTACACCTTCATGGGTCATCTTCATTGCTCTTTCTTCCATCATGAAATCTTGCAAACATTTCATGGCCTCATTGCTGCTAGCACATTCTTTATGGATTAATATGCAAAACGCCCTGTCACATTTCATGTTACAAATAGTGATTCAGACATGACTGTGTAATATATGTATTGATTCAGAGATGGCGCTGCAAGCAATTTGGAGAAAGAACTGTGGCTCCCACTGTGTTTCTCTAGAAGAATTTTTAATAAATCATGCATAATTTTTTTTTTTTTAGGAGGACTGATGGTCTGTACCCAAGATGCAGCTAATTATGAAGAGGTGGAACAGATCACCCTTCAGCAAACTATCGAATACTTAGGCAGTGCTGAGTCAACTGTAAATTTATTAACTTCAGGTAAAAAAAAATCTAATGGAATTTTTTTAAATAATTTTAATTTTTTTAACCAATAGATGAAAAAAAATAAGTTTTTTAAATTGGTATCTTTATTTATTCAGAGACTACGTAAAATAAAGATTCTTGTGATATACTGATTTGCATATCTGCCTATAATCCACCTAATATTTGAATCTGAGCAGGTGAACCATGATGTTTTTTAACATTATAAGCAGGCTTACGATTTTTTTTTTCAAGAGGGTAGCCCATAATCAATCTAATTATCTTATTCTGGTTGTAAAATTGGTATATTTCTGTACAGTTTAGTGCATGTGTAGAATGGCCCGACTCTGGAAATCAAAATTTATGGATTGCTTCCTGTGCCCAAATTTCTTACGAACTCATGAGCAATATGCTAGATGCTCATAGCTGGATGAGCAATATGCTAGATGTTCATAGCTGGAGAGTAATGAACTTCAATGATGAGTGATGATTATAAAAATAAAAAATATGATTGTAATATGATGCAGCCTTCAGGTGTTGTCCATCTCCAGGCATTCAGCACATATGTTTACTTTATACATATATATAAAAGACATATTTTGCGAGTTCATCCATGCTAAAAAATTTAAATATTAATATACCGAAGTTTCGACTTGATCACACAAGTCACCCAGTAGATGACTTGTGTGATCAAGTCCAAACATCGGTATATTAATATTTAAAATTTTTAACATGGATGAACCCGCAAAATATGTCTTTTATATGTGCAACCCGTGAAAATCTTCGTATCAACATATATATAAAGATCTTGTTAAAAGATGAATATTATAAAATTGCATGTTATAATAAATAATAATAAAATCATATAAAACAGTTATATAAATATATATGCCCTTTTCAAGTGTTAAGCATCTAGTTCAGTGTTAACACAAAACCATGTTTTAACAAAGGCTTTTTATGTATACTTACTATTAATATATATATTTATATAGACGTGTTATATGATTTTTTATTATGTATTGTAATTTATATGAAAGAACAATATAATGGGCATCATTAACTTCGATTTTTAATGATATTAGCTGAATGTTAATATGCACCGTGTCCATAAATTGCTTAATTCATAAAGAGCTTTTTAAAATTGTTATTTTAGGAGTTTGTGCAGGCTTACAAATAGCTAAGTTTCTTGATTCATTTTTAAAAAATTTAATATTTAAGAGAGGAAAAACTTATAAATTTAATTTTACGTTATAACAATTTGACAGTGTGGAATTCATAAAAAAGATTAACATTCTACGATGTTGTCTGTGATAGTTTTTCATTATTAGGTGTTATCCTATGTGTGGTTTTCAATTTTTAAGAAATTTGAATGAATAACTCTGGGGTATTCTGTATGAAACTGCCCATGTGAAAAACGGGAATATGCCTAGGTATAAAGTAGTTGCTTTTTCAGTCTGTGTGACAGTTGTTGTTTTTTTTTTATTAATAAAATCAATCTTTTAAATTAATGCATGATTCAAAAATATTTTTCCACTTCCATCCAGACTATCTGTATTAAAGCATATTCATGAATTTAAATTGAGTACTGATTGTAAAAATGGTATCCACATTAGGTAAATAGTATTAGCCTCTATATTCCAGCGTAGTAAATAACATTAACATCTATACTCCAGTCCATGCAATTGTTAATATTTTTTATTAATTAAATCAAGTTTCAAATTAACACATGACACAAAAATGTCTTTGCTTCAAATTATCTTTATGATTTATATTTTGCAAATTATGAAATGATAGTAACTCATAAATTTCTTTGATTTTAAACATTTCCGTATTTATTTCAGAGAGCTTATCTAGAATTGATATTTCAGGATTGGTGGGGAAACTTTCGTAAAATAGAATATGGATTTTGGTAAATCAGAATTCAACATTTGGTACTTTTTTTTATAACCATGTTACCTACTTTTCTTTATCTTTTTATTATTGCATTTAATCAAACAGCTATGCTTAAATGCGGTCTTCCATCTTACAATCAAATTAATTTTGTTATACAAAAAAAGCGGGAAGCATAAACTAAAGTTTAAAAAACAATCATTTTAGAAAGTTTTTATTACCGTCATGGCTTAAAGTTATATATTTAGATTAGTGTAAACCTAATAATGCTCAGTGCTAGATAGGTATTTAATGTCAATACATGAAAGCAATCAACACTTAAACAAACCTATATTATTAACAATCAATAATCTCAATCTGTTGTCAAGGCAGTCTCCTTTAATCAGTAAAGGTGGAAGTCCACCTTTATCTATGGTCTTAATAGGTTTATGTAGACACTAAATACCTATCTAGCCTTCTGCATTATTAGGTTTATTATAAAAGAAATACAGGATTGTAGTGCAATTTGAAAATTATAATAACTATTTGTTAGTCTACTTTCAGAACAGGTTATATTTACCTGAAGTTTATTTAAAATTCTTTGTTTTAATAATTTCACTCTCTATAGTCAGGTTGCAATCTTTAATGCCTATATAAACTTATTAGACTATAGATGAAGGTGCATTTCCATTTTTATTGGTTAAAGGGGATTGCCATGGCAACAGATTGAGATTGTTGATTGTTAATAATAATGGTATTGTTTAAGTGTTGACTACATTCATGTAATTACATTGAATGCCTATCTTCCCTTGAGCATAATTAGGTTTATTATACAAGTGATATACAATTGGAGTGCAATTTGAAAGTTATAATTGACTATTTGTTAGTCTGCTTTCAGAACAGGTTATATTTACCTGTTTTGTGAAGTTTATTTAAATGTCTTTGCATGAATAATTTCACTTTAGTCCGTAGATAAAGATGGCTTTCCACCTTTATTGATTAAAGGAGGTTGCCTTGACAACAGATTGAGATTGTTGACTGTTAATGATATTAGTTTGTTAAAAGTTTTGACTGCTTTCATGTATTTAGATTAATATAATAATGAGAAGGTCATTGGATTATTTCAATCGAGATTCTTGATATAATCAAAGTTATTGGATAGAAGAAATGGAAAACTTTCCACACAGAAACGGTTATTTCAGGATTAAATATATTGATCCAGTTATCATTGCATATCTGAGGCCATTAAAATTTTAAAAATATTGTAAGGTGTCGAATCTATAAATAATCCAGCGTATCTAGTAAATTTATAGTTAGAGATTGCAAGTTATGGAATGTGGTTCTCGAGTAAATTTGTGGGTTGCTGAAAGAAGAGTGATAGCGTAAAAAAAAATTTGTTATATAAGTAAAAGTTCACAGTCATGTAGTCATAGAATGAAATTAACTTTATGAAGTTTACAATGATCTGAATCAAAAATGGTATCGATTGTAGATAAATTGAATGGTCTTGTAAGAAAAATGTTTTAAACTTTGTACTTAAAAAATAGGCAAAACTCACTATATGTATCGCCACACACAGCAAGCTAGAGTAATCAATGGATGTCAGAAGGCTTGTGCATAATATTCCCATCTAGTGCCTACTGATCCAATATCCCCAGATGAGTTTCTGGCTTGTGGCCTTCGTCAGTGAGGAGCCTTGGATCTGAGAGCATTGCACCTAGATCTTAGGATCTAAGCTAATAGGCTTGAATTGAAAACATTAAGGTATTTTCAGTTTAAGACTCATAGTTTTGTAGTTAAGGGGAAATAAAAGGTGGCTGCTGGAGGGTTGCATTAGATCCTAAGATCTAGGTGCAGTGCTCTCAGATCCAAGGCTCCTCACTGACGAAGGCCACAAGTCAGAAATTAGTCTGGGGATATTGGATGAGTAGGCACTAGATGGGGATTTTATGCACAAGCCTTCTGGCATCCATTGATTACTCTCGCTTGCTGTGTGTGGTGATACGTATAGTGAGTTTTGCCTGTTTTAACAACAGTTATACACAAGCATAAGAAGTGGTGGTCATGTGATGTTTATTACTCAAAAAATATATATGTCCATTAAAGATTTAGCCATAAATTATTTAAATCAAAAATGTTAGTCATTCAAAAACACTACAGTTAGTATTGGCATGTGATTGAGAGATGAAAGAGAAAAAAATTCTTGAAAGGCTATGAAAAATAAAATTAAGGAGAAAAGCAAATGAAAAAGTATAAGGACTGATGAAGTAAAAGTATGTATAGAAATCATAACAGTAAACAATGCAATTAAATTGCTAACATAGATAGTAAGAAAATCAATTCATATATCATGTGATTTAACTTATTAAGCTTGTATTACAAATGTAATATAATGATCGTGCTAATAGCTGTAAACAAGTTATTCCAATAAATGAAAAGGTAACTAATTTTTTTTTCAAACTGTTGGCAGTATCTGAATTAATGCATGAGATATCTAGTGATGTAGTTATTCCTACAAAATGTTTAAACATTAGCATGTTTGTAACTTTAGTTATGACAAGAAATAAGATGTTTTATAGAAATATTACCATATTCACCACTTCCTTTATTTTGCTGTAATATCTTATATAAATGCAATTTATACACTCCTTTGAACACTTTTTAGCAAAAACCTTTTATTGTACCTATATGCATACACAATCTTTCATTTCAACTGTCCTACAGTCTTCCTCAAATTGGCTCTGAAAAAGACTGCAGAACAGTTGAAATGTAAGATTGTGTATGCATATAGGTACAATAAAAAGTTTTTGCTTATAAGTGTTCAAAATAGTGAATAAATTGCATTTATATAAGATGTTTTATACTTTAATCATTTCTCTTTAATATTTTCTTCCATCATGAAATCTTACAAACCACTTGAAAACGTTCTTGAATTTAATGTTTTCATTACCATACATAGTTTGAATCACTTCAAATATTTCAATAATAGTTTTTTCCAATTTAAAATAAAATTCGATGTTAGACACATTGTTCCATCATGGGTTAAGGTAAGAAGTATACTATCACATCTCATGTCAATTTGTGATCCAGACAAGCTGACATCTTAACATTTTTGTGGGCAATATTGAAACTATGTAACACATCCATGATTCATAGATGGCGCTGCAGTCAATTTGAAGAGAGATATCAATCATCAGCCATCTTTCACTGGATTACACTCTGTGTAATAACTAATATTTACTAACCATTACAAGAAAAGAAAGACAATTGAAATATTTTGACACCATGGCATTTATCAATTATTATTATTGCTAGATATTGCATAATTATTACAAATCTTTATTATTATTTGTATGTTTCTTCTTGACTAGTAATTTTTTTTAGAATTATTTTGATTTAAAAAAAGCTAACTATAAAAAATTCATACACAGTACAATTGAAAAGACAATTTGTTCTCTCTCTGCTACCTCCAATGCCATCTAGGAGTCAATGCATGTGATATTATGAGTTAGTTTCAATATTCACAAAAAAATGTTATGGAGCTGGCATATCTGTATCAGAAATTGGCTTAAAGTGTGATAGTATTAACACACAATTGGAGTTATGACTTAATGTTAAATTTTATTTTAAATTGGGGGAAATGGCTACCAAAATATTTAGAGTGTGGCAGTGAAGCCATAAGTTGCAAAACGTTTTCAAGTGATTTTTCAAGATTTTATGATGGTACAGAAAGCTTTGAGGACTATAAAGGTGCATAACACACTGTCATATTTTATGTTATAACTCATGATCCAAGTGTGATCGCACCTTAAAATTTTTGTGACGAATAACTAAACTATGATGCTGTAAATAGGTTGGAGATAGAACAAGTTACTTTATCACTAGGATATACTGTATATACTTTCAGTAGAATCTATATAAAGTCCAAGTGCAGTCTTGAAGATGATATAAATGATTTGTAAAGTGAAAAATATTAACGTAAAATAAATGTTTTATTATATTCATCATTAACAGTTCTGTTGAAATGCTGAAGTTATTTAAATTTATAAATATCATTAAAGTTTGACAACGAATCATGTTTTGTGATAATTAGAAACTTATCACAAAATTTATTGGAACTTTTTGTCAATGTTTCTTAGTAGGGTTGCCATTTTTACTACCTTTTGTTTATGTTTCTTCCTACAGAACTTCTGTTGTTAACGATATTTTTTTTTTTTAATTGAAATTTTATTATAAAATTTGTTTACAAGTTAAATGGGTTTAGATATAGGATTAAATGATTTTTTTTTTCCAAAAGTTTTAGTATGTACTGCTAAGATTGATGAATTATTTGGATTTTATAACGTTTATGTGATGCATGTTTTTTATACAAATTAAAACAATTGAAAACATACTGGACAAAATTAATTTGGGTTAAACTTGGATGAATACTCTTGGTGGATTGTTTTTTTATGGATCCAATACTTGTAAACTTAATAGAAGCATTATTTGAAGACTATAGACCACATCCTAAAATATAGAGCGGATTAACAATTAAGAAACAAAAGCGAAATACAGGGGGGAAATACAAATATGTATCACTGACAAAATTAAAAGAATTAAGAATCTTTAATGAAGTTGAGCTGGTATGTTGATGGAAGGAGTGACAATAGATGAGCATCAAAGGTCTTAAACTGGAATCCAAAGTGCAAGAGATCACATGTGAAATGGATAGATGAGATAATGATTTCTAAATGAAGAGAAGCTATGAATCAGAGAAACTGTAATGAAAAATATTGTGATACACTGTAATATACAGGTATTATTATTATCACCATTTTTCATCACGATTGATCCACCACAGGATGTTTTCTCCAGGTTTAATCCAATTTTTCTGATCCATAGCTTTTTCATATCTATCAACAAATTTCCCCATGTCATCCATCCATCTTAGATGTGATCTCGTTCTAAACATTTTACAATTTCTTGGGATCTAGTTTAAGACTTCCACTGTACATGTATTATCTCTTCTAACAATATGTCCAGCCCAACCCTATTTCAGTATTTTAATTAGTTCAATAATGTCAATGCTAATGTTTGTTATCTCATCCGAGTATTTTTTTTTCAATCTCTTCTTGGTATTCCCAACATACATCTCTCCACACTTTGTTGAATGTTCTGAAGTCTCAATATTGCTTTTCTGTTAAATGTCCAAGTGTTAGATCTATAAATAAGAATAAATCAGACAAACCCATTAAAAACTTTCCATTTAAAATATATATGTTCTTTTAATACTAAGTTACTTCTACTAAAAGCACTCCATACAAGTTCAATTCTATGATTAAGATCCATTATATTTGTATTAATAATCTAACTAAGCTACTGGTAGTTGTTAACTGTAATGTACAGATATTATCATTTTTAATCAGTATTGACTCACTGCAGGATGATTTCTTCAAGTTTAATTCAGCTTCTGTGATCAATAACTTCTTTATATCTTCAGAAATATTACCAAAATCACACTTTTATCCAAACCACTTCAAACACTTTTGAGCAAAACTCTTTAGTTGTACGTATATACGCAATTCTCCTGCTGTCTTCTTCAGAGCCAGTTAACTTATTTTTTTTTAAGAGATTAAAGTGAACTGGCTTGGAAGAAGACTGCAGGACAGTCGAAACATAGGTGTATGTATATATGTACAAATAAAGAGTTTTACTTAAAAGTGTTTCAAGTGGTTTGGATAAATTGTATTATTTATATCTACCAACAAATTTCCCCATTCATCCATTCATCTTATATATGGTTTGATTCTAAAAGTTTTGCAATTTCTTGGAATCTAGTTTAAGATTTCAATTACCGTACATCTATTATCTCTTTTAGCAATATGTCGAGATCAGCTTCGTTTCAGAATTTTAATTGTTTCAGTAATGTCAAAGCTAATGTTTGTTTTCCAAGTATTTTGTTTTCAATACTCTTCTCCGTATTTCCAATGTATATCTCTCCATACTTCATTGAGTGGTCTGAAGTCTATATATTGCTTTTCTTTTAAATGTCCAAATCTTAGATTTATAAATAAGAACCAATAAAACATATCTATCAAAAACTTTACATTTCAAATACATAAGCATATTTTCTTTTAATACGAAGTTATTTTTAGCACTCAATCCAAGTTTAATCCTCTGATTAATTTCATCCATTATATTTGTATTAATCATCTGACCAAGCTATTAGTAGTTGTTCAGTTCTTCCGATTCATAATTTTCAATCTTTATTTTATTCTTCTGAGAAAATCCATTGAACAACATTTCTTTTCATCTTTTTAGTATTTATTTTTAATCCAACTTTTTTATTTTCATCTGATAACGCAACATTTCCAGAAGCTCTGAAGCATTATTTGCAAAAATGCCACTTCGTGTGAGAAACATATTCACGTTATTTTCTGTCAATTTGTGGTTGTTTTATGGTATTTAATTATTAAATAATCACTATGCTCAATGAAAAGAAATTAAGCAAAAAAATTTTTGCCATTTTCCGTTGATTCATAATATAAAGTAACTCATGAGTCTGATAGTATTTCATTAGTGACAAAGTAGCATCGTATAATACGTTTTTTTTTTGTTTTTTTTTGCAATCAGTATGTTGATCCTCATCTGATTAACCAGTTTAACCCGAGACGTTTATCCTCTAGCCAATTATAGGTTTATGCCAATGTATTGACCTATCTTTTTTTGGATAATTGGGTTAGTTTCATGAAAGTAAAATCATGAGTATATTTGTGATCTGAAAAATGTTCATTATTCATTAAACACACACCCCAATCTCTTGCTATGGTGGATGGATAATATGCTATCATACTAGGAAAGTTCTATTCCACAGTTTAAAATTAAACATTTATATTCCACTTTTCTACGATGTCTTTTATTTTTAATAATTATAATAAAAGATTAGAGTAATGCGAATTTGTATGGTCTTCACTTGTATTTTCACTCGCTATTAATCCTTTGCACGGTTTGGTGCAGTGGTTTAGTGGCAGACTCTGGGGCTTAAGATCTCTGCATCATGCCCAGTTCCGTCACTTCCGATCCTCCGAGCGATAAAGCCATTTGATTATTTATTTATTCATTATTAATCTTTTTAATTTTTATGCGATAAATGCATATTTTACATTTCTAAGTTATCATTCAGACTTTTAACGCATTTGTTTGATGTGAACATATTATCAGTTTAAATCACTGGGCATCCTAATTGAAAAAAAAAATCTTTTTTTTTTTTTTTAATTGTTCATTTATGTCTTTTTTATGTCCCTTCTAACATTTATGGCACCGAGCTATTTATTATTCTTTACAATTTTCGAAAATATACTTATGATTCTGATTTTGTAAAGAAGAGTCCCAATAGCTCTTAACAAGCCTTTCAAAATATCCCTATTCCCAGACCGGTTTCATGCTTTTGGCATTCCTCAGTGAGGTGCTAGGATATTCAAACATTAGATTTAAAATACCAAGTCTAGCCCAGCACTTTATCTAAAGGTTAACTATTAAATAAAAAATCTGAGATTTTCAGACATCCATATGTCTTCAAATCCAGCTATCTAACTTAAATAGCCATATGGGATGGAACAAAGTTCAGATAGACCATATATTAATAACTTTAGCAATATAAAATCGCCAAAACCTTAAGAGCAAAACAATAATTGCAAGAAAATCAAGTCATATATCCTGTGATTTAATTTAATAAGCTTGTATTACAAATGAAATATAATAAGCATGCCAGTAGCTCTTAACAAGCTTTTCAGATTATCCCTAACCCCAGTCTGGTTTCACGGTTTTGGCATTTCTCAGTGAGGCACTAGGATATTCAAGCATCAGATTTAAAATACCAGGCCAAGCCCAGCACTTTATGTAAAGATTAACTATTAAATAGAAAATCTGATTTTCTTGGCAATATATATATATATATTAAGTGTTCAAATCACCCTTCCGAATATTATGTTTTGTCAGCTCTGAACTTCAAACGGGCTTTATTTTTATTCACAGAAGGCGCTGCTGAAAAATCATAACATTTGGGATAGTGATTTGAACATTTTGTATTTGAATTTTCAGCTAGCAATATGCACTGGGATATATTTATATTAGTACCGTCTAAAAAATATTTATCCGTCTGTTGCCATGACATATACATTAAAGACGTAGCTTACTTTTTAGCTTATAATAAATTTTAGAAAAAATGGTTTAATAAAAGAATGTAAGAGAATAATATAATTTTTTAATAATTCCTATTTTTAATTAATGAATTCACATCCACTTATATTTGGTAAATAAATATTATACATTAACAAGCATCTATACGTAGTATTTCATATGATAATTTAATGTTTTTGATGGATTAATATAGGTGCAAATATTTAAAGAATGAGGAGTTGCATTTTTAATCTTAAAATCTGTAGACATGATTTTTTTTTTCAAATGTGGTAACTTATTAAACCAGTTGTGCTGGCTCAGATTACAACTCTTTAAATCTATTAAAATCTGCAACTACAATGTTTTTCGAAGGTAACAAATTATTTAGACCAGTTACGCAAGCTCAGGTCACAAGCTTGACGTTGTCTTTGAAAAATATCATAACGGCGGATTTTTATAAATTCACAATGGAATTCCTCTTATTTAAATATTTTCATGTAACTTTATATATATTCATAAAACACCAAAATAATGTTTGGTATTTTTAAATATTACTTTTATATACTTTAAATTTTATATATGTACATATGCCCAAATTATATACAAATGTAATAAATATTGTGTTATTATATCATGGTGGAAAAAGTCTTTGTCACATTCAAAAATATTACAACTTTTTTTTTTAATATTTTATAGTTTCTTTTTTCTCTTTGGAATTTATATGCAGAAGGCAATGATTTCAAGAGGACAATATAATCCACCCACCCCTCCCTTCAGCTAGTGAATGTAATGCCTTTTTTTCCTGAAGTAGCACAAAAGCCCTTATAACTTCCAGTGTTGAAAGAAAATTAAAATATGAATTTAAAATTTTATTCATATTTTTTCTATTAGGTGTGGAAAATGATGTCATTTAAATAACTACCTTTTTTCTTGTTATGGACTTTTAGCCACTTTACGCTTCATTATACTTATATTATCAAAAAGGAAAAGACTTTTCATGCTCGATAATTATTAAAGGTATTAGTTGCTTTCAGTCGCATCAACTGCAGAAAAGGTTATTAATTGCCAGCCGAAAAATTCTCATTCTCTCTGATGAAAAGATGTCTGGTTCCGTCTCCAAGCTGCTTGTTGCGCCATCTGTGATTCAACACATGGTTATGTAAGGACAGTAACTATTATCATAAAAATTTTAAGATGCTGGTGTCTCTGGATCATGATTTATGAACATGAAATGTGAAAGTGTGTTTCACTGTTTAACCCCCAATGGAAAAATATGCTATCATTGTTTTAAATTAGGCAAAACTGCTACCGAAACATTTGTAATAATTGAGATGTGTGAGATGCAATGAAGTTATGAGTTGCCAAAATGTTTCAAGTGGTTTGTAAGCTTTCGTAATAGCAGGGAGAGCATTGAAGATGGGCAATGAAGGTGTGTAGCATGCGAGATGATTAGCAGTTTGAAGAGAGATTCAGTCACCTTTTCAGTGGGGCACACTATGTAGCTATGGAGGAAGCTTTAAAGACTTCTTTAGCATTACTGTAAAGTGAATGAAGTAGTGAGGTTTATTTGGGTCAAAAATGGCTTCAATACACCCATTGTTCTAATTATAAAACCAACAAACCATCACAAGATCATGACTATATACAGGTGAATGAGCTTGAATTGAAAACTATGTTTTTATCTTTTGAGTTCCTAGTTTTGTAATTAACTAAATTGGTAAAAGATGGTTGCTAGAGGGTTGCATTAGGTCCTTAGATCTAGGTGCAATGCTCTCAGATTAAAATCTCTCACTGATAAAAGCACCAAGCTAGAAACTAGTCTGGGGATATTGGATGAGTAGGCATTAGACGGGGATTTTATGCACAAACCTTTATGCATTCATTGATTACTAATATTTGCACTGGGTGGCACTACAGTATGGATTTTGCTACTGCTAGTATTCTGTATGTTTTTATAACCATGAAAATATTGTTTTCCCGTGAAAACTAAACATTATTACATTATGATTTGTCTTAATGATCCTAGATCCCGAATACTCCAATAATTTACTGGCAACAATCATCATAGCTAATTGTATATTTTGTATTGGTTCATTATGATGTTCTTTTTGTTTAAATGTCTTTTTTTTAACAAATTAAGCTTTCTGCCTTAAGAAATTTAGCATATTGTTATTGCGTTTGTTACTATTTTTGTTATTAATATATATATATATTATGACTACTAAACAATAAAATTGCATGCTAATTGATGGACTGAAGGAAAGAGCATGATATTCTTAAATAGAACTAGTTATATGCATAATGCATTGGTCATTGAATGAATGAAAATGAATGTAGTGAATCCTTAATTTGCTTGACGTTTTTGTTGTAATATTAGTCATAAGTTTTAATTTCAGCATTTGCTTACAATCTGTACTGTGGTTTTGTTTAATTATTGATAATGCATGAATTCTTATTAAGCTAAGCTAACCCTAGAATTTTTGCCTATCTCAACATTTCAGAGGGTGTTTCCCATAGTGGGAGCAATAGCGCAAGTGTGGGAAGTCTGAACGAGCTAGCTGATAATGATTTGTACATTATCAACACCGCCCAGCCTGTCCGTGAAACCGGTCAGTCTATAGTCCATTGTCTTGTTGCAAACACTTTCTACTATTCTTTTTTTGTTTATCATTTCCACGTTGCTTTTGTGATTTATCCTTTTTTTTAAAAAAAACTTTTTAATAAAACTCAGCTTCTCTCCGGCTTCTTTTACCTCTTAAAGATTCTTTTTTGTTAATGTTTGAATTCGTAATCAAAATTAAATATGATTACCGCTCTTCACTTTTGAAACTTTTCCTATCTTTTCTAATCACTCGTAGATTTAAAAAAATTTTAATTTATTAATTTGCTATATGGTAACTATATTTATAAGTTTTTCTCTAAAATTTGTTTTAAAATTAATCAGATTATTTAATTTCACTTTTTTTTTTTATGTAGAAATACTTTATTATATTGTTATTTGCTTCTGTTGTAATTATATCATTAATATTGTAATTAAATTTAGTAATTATTAGACGATCATCAAAAATAGAAGTTTAAACCATTATGTGGCTTTTATATGTATTTAAATAAATCATATGATATAAAATAAAATACCTTTATATAATAGCAATAATTGTATATATATAATAATGATAATAATAACTATATGAAAATATTTTTTTGTATCTATGAACTCATGTATATATTGTATCGCTTATGAAAAAGTGCTCCATGTGAAATTTTTGTCTAAAAATTATTAAAATAAAATTCTCATAAATAATGCGAAAGTTTCAATTTGAGAGATTATTGTTTACAAAAGTTTAAAGAGTTTTAAATGTTTGTATAAATGTCATTATCAGTAAAAGTACAATTACTTAGTTAGAAGGAGGAGAGGGTTTGCTTTAGAAATGTTAAAACTAAAAGTTTAAAGATTGATTGAAAGGGGGAGGAAAATTAACTTAGAAAATTTAAAAAGTAATTAAGAGTTAAAAGTATGACAGTTTAAACTATAAATTTTTTACTTAAAATTAAAGGTACTCTCTTTTATTTAATTTAAAGAAAAAAAAAGTTCCCATTATTTAAAGAAATGTAAATATATATGTGCGTTAATAGCGAATGCTTGTAAACATAAGGAATAGTAATTAAAAATATTAAAAATATATAATTGGAAATTCCCTCAAATATTGCAAATGCACTGAAGCTATATAAAAACAGAATTCGCAATGACTACTAATTAAAAATTCACAAACAACGGAATTTAGCAATGGCTACCAACTGAAAACAGGATTAAAATCTTATCAAAGGAATGTAATCAAAAACAGAGGAATTTCAACAACAGATATAGCTGGCAGATATAAAAACTAATTAAAAAAGTGACAACAGGTCAACATATAAATGGTTGAGTTCACAATCAGTTCATCAGTCAGTCAAAGAGATTCAATCAGTTCTTCAATCAGTTGAGTTGTGTCAATCAGTCTATCATGTATCCAGAATCTGTTTTCCATGACAATGCAGTGTTAACAGCCATTGGAAGCATATGGCCTTGCTCCAGCCTGAGTCCGATGGAACCAGCGGCCTGCCCGATAAAAGTGATGCCTGCCTGACAACTTGAAAACCGCCAGAAATATCTAACTGTCTTAAAGAATAGTGCCACGAAATAGTAAGCATAGGAACCTCCACAAAACCTCGAATCCAATCGGTTGGAAAGATTTTCACATGAAGGAGCAAACAGAAGGATTTAACGTCCAAAATCCTATAGGTAATGAATAACTTTCTCTTATTTCATTTCTGATATTAAAGTAACCATTGCAATAATGGGAAGCCTCCAGAGTCAGTAAAACAAATGAGCTCTATAGCATGCATAAACGAATTATTGATGGGCGTGTTTTAAATGTTTTGTTTGTTTAATACTCTTGTTACATTATATTGTCTGATTTATTAAGAGTGCATGTAGTTATATATAAAAATCATTGTTTAGGTTAATTAAGAATCTATAGTAGTAGTTTCTAAATTATAATAGTAAACATTGAATGCTTGTAATTATTTTAATGCTGAATTATATTACTGCTGTATATTTTATTATATAATGTGTGTGCCTGAGGTTATTATGAATCATTGTTTATATTTAATTGAGAAAAATTATAAGTAGTTTAAAAGTTATAATAATAAATACTTAGTTAAAATAAATTATCTTTAAATTTAATATCTGTCGGTCAATTCTTTTACCACTATATAAAGTAACAGTATATTATACTATCCTTTGGATTCAGCTAGTTGGGATTTCTGAGGCGCTGAATTAGTTTGCCGTTATTCAAAGTGCATTGGTTACCTTTTGGGTAATTGGCTGGCACCCGGAGTTCTCTCCGAAACAAAAAAGTGCTTTGAATGATAGGTGTTGAATTTTGTAGCCAAGAAGATTGTGCCCTTCAAACGTGGTCACATATATATATATTTTTTATATATAGCTCTGGCTTGGACACAGGTGCCCTCTGGGCATTATTCTTCTCTGCCTAAAGGACCGTGGTGGTACAATAATTAAACTGCATTGGTGTAGATCAAACTAATAAATAATTGTATCATATTTTTGCATAAAAGTTTTACAATATTGTTTCACAAGTTTAGATTTCATAAGATTATTTTTAAAGAGTTCAAAGTTCATGCTAGATTTTTGTTGTTACTATTTCGGTCTATTTTACCCCACCCGGTTCAATATATATATATATTAAGATTTAATGCAAACAAAAATCACTTTCCTTCGCCGTTGTAATGGAGCTATTATCTTTTATTAGATATAATTTTTAGTTTTGGTTAATCTTTTTGATTCAATCTGTATGCCTGTTTTGTGATGGATGTTTTTGTCAATAAATGTGTGTTTTAATTGTGTGTAGAATAGATTCATATATAAATATATGTATATGTGCTGCATGTATATTTGTTTTATAACTAAAGGGAAAAGCCCGTCTATCACTTTCGGTGGCCAAGTCCTCAGGTCTCACTCCACTTATCCCAGCCTTCGACAGAGCTCACAGAAAACTATTTTAACACTTTTTTCCATGCAAATATATATATATGGTGTTTTTGAAATTTCAACAGACTTTAAAGTTGGATAAAATTAGAAACTAATGATATCAAACATGTATATGTAGGATTTAAAATAATCCCAATTTAGCATGTTATATAAAATCGTCATTGTTGATATTTTACAAAACTTTTTTAGGCTAGACAAGTTCTATTTCTGAAGGCATATTATTTACTGACAAAGAAAAGAAAAATTGAAAGAATACAATGAGCAATAGAATATTGTCAATGCTTTCAATTTATTTTTTGCAAAAGACAAAATAAACAAAGAGAAAAACACTGACAGATATAATTATTTTAAGTTTTAAAATTACTTAGACAATAAAATTTTTAAACAACTCCAATTTAATGTGCTGCATGAAATCGACACTTCCTTTACCTACACAAATATTCTAGAAGAACATTTAATTTTTAAGAAATTTAATAAAAAAAACTATGAGTTACATTTATTTATTTTTAACAAAAATTATAAAATTACTTATAAAATAAGAATTTAAAATAACCCCGATCTAACGCATTACATAAAATTGTCACTTGTTTCATTATCTACTTTCATCATTGATGATTTAATATATAGAATAGAAGCTAAAGGAGTAAAATGAAATGGAGATTATTTAAGACAGTGGTCTTCAACCCTTGGTCCGTGGACCGGTGCTGGGCCGCAGAAGTTTTTTACCAGTCCGCAGGTAGATTGGCAGGAAAGTTTGTAATAACAAAATAATAAGAGTTTAAACTTTTAATTAATATAAACAATTCTTATTTATTTTTTCATCTCATTTTTAGCCAATTAAAAAAAAAATAAACAGAACGAAAACAAAATCTAATCAATCATACATAAATTAATTTGTTTTTCTAGTTATCACAGATGTATATGGGAGGGGGGGTAGAATTAATTTTTTTATTACTTTTCTAAAAAAATTTAAAAAAAAAAGTTTTTTATTATACAAACTCCATATATATATATTTTCATTTTGTATATTTAACATTGTTGTTTTGATCAGTTATAACAATTATGCTCATCTAAGGCTACGCATATCAAATAAAAAAAGATATAGTTAATTGCTTGCAAGGTAATATGCCATTTGATTGGTATATTCATTGAATTTGAATTGATTTATCTATAGACTTCTGCCAGTCCGCGAAATCTTATCCTTATTTTTACCGGTCCGCAGGTGTGAAAAGGTTGAAACCCACTGATTTAAGAGATCTATATTTTGCAGATGTAGTCGTTTTTGCAAATAATGCTTTAGAGCTTCAGGAAATGTTGGAAGAGTTATCAGATGAAAGTAAGAAAATAGGATTAAAGTTAACTGTTAAAAAGATTATAAAGTAATATACAATAGATTTTCTCAAAAGAAGAAAATAAAGATTGATAATGATGAGTTACAAGAAGTTAACAACTACAAATACCTTTATCAGATTATTACTACAGATAGAAACGTAATGGATGAAATTTATCATAGAATTGAACTTAGTTGCAGTGCTTTTGGTAGAGATAACTTAACGTTAAAAGGAAATCTGAGTTTGAAAAGGAAGGTTTTTAATAAATGTGTTTGTCAGTTTTTTTTATGGATCTGAGACTTAGACACTTAATAGAAGAGCAATACAGAGACTTCAGACCACTCCAGGAAGTATAGAGAGATACATAATAGGAGTAACAAGAAGAGATCAAAAATGAAAGACATGGGTGAGAGACAAAATGTGTGTTACTAACATCATTGAAGGAATTAAGAGACTGAAGTGGAGTTGGGCTGGACATATTTCTAGAAGAGATAATAATAGATGGACACTTGAAATACTAACTGGATTTTGAAAGATTGTAAAATATCTAGAAAGAGACCACAGGTGTGATGGAAGGATGAAGAAGAGAGGCTAGAGATCAGAGAAGATGGATTGAACTTGGAAAACTATCCTGCAATGTATCAATAATGGTTGAAAATGATGCTGAAGATATAGGATAGATTTAATTACTGTTTTTGTTTGTTGAAATGATTTTATTTTTTTAAATTGTAAATAATTTACTATTAATTTTGATATATAATAACAAATCACCAAACACCCAGTTTAGATAATATGATAATGAGATGAGGTGCACTGTGACTTTTCCTTTATTGGAGTCAGGAATCTCTCAGCTACCATATTCAGAGAAACCTGCTAACCTCTTTATCTTCCCTTTCCATTCCTGGCCCTAAGTTTTTCCTGTATTCTTCTCTTTCCTGCTCCATCCATTTCCACAACATCTTTGTCATCTCCATGGCTTTATATCTAAATCCCCTTGTCTTTTTTCCAAACCCAGCATAAAAACCAAGAACTCATCTTCTATGTAATCCCTTTGGTTATATTTATTTACTCACAACTTAATATATTTGTGCCCTTTCTACTTGCGAGCATTTACATTCAATTAACAGATGCCTAATATTTTCTTTGCCTTTCTTACACAACTTGTAGACTAAATCACCCACATTTTTCCATTTATGTGTATATTCCCTTGTTGCTAAAGATCCTGTTCAAGCCTTAAACAGTAAATTACTTTCCTTGCTATTATCATAAATTAACTCGCACCCAATATTCTGTTTACTTCTGCATATATATAAACTCTTTTTACTCTCCATAATAATTCTCCATCTGTCCAACTCCCTATTCTTTATCAATGCATCTATTCTTCTATTCCATTCCTTGCAACTATTACATTCAACAATTCTTCTAACACAATCATCCTACCTTTTGTATAAGTATACTGACAAATTCTTTATCTAAATCTTCTGCATACCATACTACCTTTCTCACCCATCTTGTAGCTTGCCCTTTACTCATAACCCAATTAAATACTATTTTGACTATTCTCTTATTATCTATAAACTGCAATCTACCAAACATTTTCATTTTGCTTTTTGCATCTCTCATATAAAAACTTGACTATCCCATTTTTCTTGAATTGCTTCCTTTGCTATCCACACATCTACATCTAATACATGTCCTTCTACTTCTCTTTGTACTCTTTCTAAGCAATCTAACACCCCTTTACTTACACAATGCATCGTTACCATAAGTTAACCCTGCTACTGCCACTCCCATACAATTCTAGCTACATCATATTTATTATATGAAAACATTGTTAATTTTATATTATGTCATATATAGAGCTCGCAAAACAAACCCTTAATCAGTCCCTTTCTTTTCTTTGCTTCATTTATCAATTTTTTCTCCCATTCATCCAAGCAATTTCGATTCCCAAATAGTTATACCTATTCACCACACTTAACTTTATATCCCGCAATAAAAATTCTTTGTCTTTCTTTCCCCAGTATTAATCATCATTACTTTTGATTTTTCTTTGCTAAATTTAATCCCCATCTTTTTCCCCACCCTTGTGCATGTCCTCAGCATAACTTCCATATCTTCCCTTCTTTCTGTGCTCAAGAGGACATCATCCGCAAATAAAAGATCTGATAATGTATATTCTAGCCACCTATTAACGATATCTCTACCCCTCTTCTATTTCTCTTAAATACAAAAAAAAATAAAATAGGTGACATAGGACATCCTTGCCTTAGTCCCACCCCATTTTTAACTTATGTGATGTGATGTGATGCACTGTGACTTCTTCTTATACGGAGTCAGGATTCTCTCAGCCACTATGCCCAGAGAAACCTGTTAGCAACTTTACCTTCCCTTTCCATTACCCACACTAAGTTTTCCCATAATCTGCTCCATCCCATTTCCACAGCATAATCTTTGTCAACTCCATGGTCTTCACTGATTCTCGCCACGTTACTGCCATCTAGTGTAAACTTGAGTAATATTAAGAATAAGGATTTTATATTCATCTGTTAGTAAAATGGAAAAGTGCTTTTGTCTTAATTTTGGACAATATTTTAAAAACCTTTATCTAATGTAATCCCCATCCCCCCTCCCCCCAAATAAGGTAAGACTTCATATGAAAGTTTGCTTTAACAAAATATCAAATAATTGTCAAATTTATCCCGTTGTTGAATTCCATCCTAACTATAAATGTACGAGAAATTTGAAAAGCTCGGAAACAAATTCATGTCTTTTTATTTTTTAATCCCATTTAAACTTTACTTCATTAAATATCTTCAGGATAGATTACAGTTGTGTTCTCATCTAATGACAGTCAAGTTATAGAAAAGTCACTTGCTGTTTAACGAATTATATTAACATAGTTATTAGTAAGTTATTTTTTGCTTTATTTATAACTTAAAACATAAAATATATAGTATAACATGAATATAGCAGTTTTATCGTACACAATATGTGAGTGTTATTTGTATACATAAATGCATAATAGCAGGCCACACTTAACAGTACGAAGAATCTCAGTTTGTTTGTTATCAAGGCAATCTTTTATATTGTAATAAAGATGAATAGCCACATTTATGGTGATACTGGCAATTATAAACTGAAATTACACTATCTAGTAATAATATTTTTTTTTGACTTATGGAATGGAAATGCTTTTAGCTTAATACTCCGGATATTATAAGAGTTATAAGACAGACATGACTTGTATGTGTGAAAAATGGACGATCACAATTTCCTTAATAGTTTTCACAAATAAACAAAATTTTACTATAAAGCATTAAATATTTTATTTAGAAGATTTTCATGTAATATTGATGTTAAATATTCAATGTAAAACAGAAATTTCCATGTGTTTACCTAAATAAATTTCATCTATGACATAATTAGGTAAACAGTTATAAAGTTAAATCATGCCATCTCGTAATAGTATTTATTTTTATACTAAAAGTGACATCACTCTCAGTACCCTAGATTATTAGAAGAATTGTAAGTTAGGAATGTTTGCTTTTATATGCATAAAAACTGAAAAATTATAATATCCAAAATATGTCTAATAACTATTAAGCCACTAAACATAACTTGATCACCATTTTCTATGCTTACCCAAACTGTTAGAGACACAAAACTCTCCATACAGTAGTATTATCCAGTGCAAGCCATAGTAATCAATGAAATGCAAGGTTTATGTATAAAGTCCCTATCTAGTGCTTACTCATACAAGGCTTCTCACTGATGAAAGCCACAAGCTAGAAACTAGTCTAGGGATATTGGATGAGTAGGCACTAGATAGGGATTTCATGCACAAACCTTGCATCCATTGATTACTCTGGCTTGCATGGGTGGCACTACTCTATGAAGAGTTTTGCCTCCTATTTCCACTTTTAGCTTAAAAATCAAATAAAAAATATTATCACTGAATGGTATGATTTCAGTTTACAATCACTTGTTTTAATTGGTTATTTGTCTAATTATGTCATAGATGGAAATTTATCTAGGTAAAAAAATACATGCAAATTCCTGCTACATTTTCAGTAATTACATCTGTAAGATTGTTGAAAATCTTTTAATTGATAAATCAGTGTGTGTGTGTGTTAAATGTTTTCACAATGCAATCAAGAAGTGAACAAAGACATAAGCAGATAATTTCAATGTAATAACTAGAAAAAATATCCAAATGATATCGTTAAGTAATCTTCAATTAAAATCGATAGCTTCAAGCTGAACTAGGTGCTCTAGTAACCAACAATAGCTTTTTGTTTGGAAATAAAAGAGAGACCACTTTTGTCTCAATACTTGTGATTCTCTATGGGATATGAATTCAGATATTTTTATAAGTATGAGGACTTTGAAGAATCATATCTCTGAAATTTTGGTAATAACTAATACCATCCCTTAGAGCTCTATATATGTTAAATATTTTCGTGAATTAATTAAGATGTAATTAAAGGAAAAAGCAATGAACCATAATAATGACGAGAAAATGTCCAGCAGCGAAGTTGCTAAGAAACCAATTAAATTGACAGTCCCAACTGGATTAGGAACATATTAATGTATTTTTTGTTATTGTTGGCTATTGGAGCACATGATTCAGCTTTGGGCTTTCAATTTTAATTGGTGGTTGCTTAGCAACATCATCGCTAGACATTTTCTCTAGCTATTACATAGGAATTCCCCAATTATTTCTTTGTTTATTTTTAATACATATACAGGTGGACAATGTTTATATGCTCATGTGTGTATAATAATATTAAAAATATATATTAATTAAAATTACACCAACTTCAAGAGTAAACCAGGCTAGCCAAAGAAAGTATGCTCTATAGCACAATCATTGGTTTCACTGCTAAAAATAGACTTTTTGAGTGTAAAGTACTACAGCATATCAACAAATATATATTATTACAATTTCCATTTCCATCCCACACACCCTTAATATTAAAAAAAAACTTTATTTGCTTCAGAATCATAAATTTTTAATAATAACAATTCTTTAATACTTCTCTTTATTATTAAAAAGGTATGATTCTGAAGCAATTAACTCGTTTAAGAGTCCTCTTAATATAAAGCGTGTATGGGATGTAATTGGGAATTGTGGGTAATTTGTTGGTAAGTTTTTTAGTTCTTTGCACATGAGACGTCTACTTTTAGCAGTGAAACTAATGGTTGTGTTTTTCTTCAGCTAATTTGATTTATTGTTGAAGTTGGGGTAATTTTAATTATTTTATTGATTAGTTTAGTTTTAGGCTTCTAATGTTTATATATATTTTACTATATATTACTTGTCTAAAAGCGGATGCAATTTTTATTTTTAAAAAAAGCAAGTTAGAAATAATGAAGCTATTATGTTGAGAGAATAAATTTCAGCTCTTTTTTTTAGTAGGAAAGATTTTTTTTTTCCGATATTAAGAAATAATGTCAACTCGTGCAAATTCTGTGCTTTTTCCTTTGCAAATTATATAGTGTGTCCTAGTAAAAAGATGATTGGTTCTCTCTCCAAGCTATCTGCAGTGCCATCTCTGAATCAATACATGTATTATATAGTGATATAATTTAGATCTTGATCACAAAAATTTTAAGGTGTTAGATCATCTGATCGTGAGTTATGACATGAAATATGTCTTAGAGTTTCATACATTTACGATCATCTTCATTGCTGTCCATGCCGTCACAAAATTATGTAAACCACTTTAAAGTGTTCTTGCGACTTATAGTTTTACTATTATGGATGGTTTGAATCTTTTTAAATATATTCAGATGCAGTTTGCTGAATTTAAATAAAATTTAATCTTAGTCCTTCATCGATTAAAGTACAAAACACACTGTCTTATTTCGTATTGTGACCTGTGATCCAGATATGTTAGTATCTTAAAATTTTTGTGGTGATAGCTAAGCTATATTGCTGTGCAATACGTGTTTTGATTTACAAATGGCATTGCAGCCATCTTGGAAAGTGAACAGTCACCTTTTCATTGGAGCATCTTACAGATTTTTTTAAAAATTGTATTCCTTTATTTATTGAATATGATATGTTGAACAATAATTACATGTTGTTTTAATGTGGCTATGTGATAATTGGGCAGGGAACAGAAAATTTTAAACAATCTTTGTATTATAACTTGAAATAATGAATTTGAAAGAAAACAAAATGTTTAAAATGTATATCCAATTTTTTCCTATACTCCTCTCTTATTCACTTCAATGCAATTTTTTTATATATAACTCCTCCTTTATTACAGTTTCGACTGTCCTGCAGGTTTCATCAGATCTCCTATTTAATTTGTATCCTTCTTGGTATAAGTTGTACAGGAAATCTGATGAAGATTGCAGAACAGTTGAAATTGTAATAAAGGAGGAGTTATATATAAAAAATTGCATTGAAGTGTATAAGAGGGGAATAAGGGTAAAAGTTATATAGGAGATCTGATGAAGACTGCACAACAGTCGAAACTATAATAAAAAAGGACGAGTTATATATAAAAAAAACTGCATTGAAGTGTATAAGAGGGGAGTATAGAGAAAAGTTGGATATATATGAAAAAAAAAAATGCAAAGAAAGTGAAATGGTGAAGATAAGAATAGTAATGTTTAAAATGATTAGGATTTTTTTTAAAAAAAGAACTATTGTTATGCAAAATTAACTTCTGTTAAAATATTTTGAAACCATTTAATCTTAACTGTTAATTTTTGTGTAATAAAGATCGTGTTATCCAAAAAGTGTAGTTAAAATGTTATTCAAAAGGTGAACAATTTTTCTTATACTATTGCAAATTATAAATATATGTGTTTAAAAACTATTGTAAAAAAAGCTATTAATAACTGCATATTTACTGAAGCTTAGCGCTTTCAAAGGCGATGTATTGGCTCATAGTGCTTTCGAGGGTGGCATATGGTGTCATATTCATAGCTATGAATATGTTGCCGTACATTGTCCTAAAATTGCTAAGCTTCAGTAAATATGCAGTTATTAAAAGCTTTTTTTACCATAGCACCTAAGCGCATATATTTATAAATTGAAAAGTTATTGTACGTTTATTTATGATAAGAACACAAAGCCAATTGCAGTTTTTTATAAAAAAAAAAAAAAAAACTTTCTTTTTAAAATATAATTACAATTTAACTATAGAAAAAAAATTAACTTCTGTTCACATTTAATTTTAATTTCTGTTAAACTCTTTATTTACTAAGGCAATAAACCTCAAGAATGTGCGCTTGAAAATGCGAAGGTAGGGACCTCTACAGGTCTTAACCACATCTTATGCTATGGAAGAAAGGGGTTTTCTTCCATAGCGTAAGCTTGTGGTTAAGACCTGTAGAGGGCCCTACCTTCGCATTTTCAAGCGCACATTCTTGAGGTTTATTGCCTTAGTAAATATAACTTACGTATTCAATGTGCGTTAAATAAATTTATAATTAAACTCTTTATCTGTAATCAAAAATTAAACATAAATAGAAATATCTGTATTCTGTGGATTTCATTCACAATATAAATTCTAATTTACGTAGATTAGGAAATTTTTCATTTCATAATATTTTTTGGAAAATCTTTTTTAGCAATTGTTAGGAATCAAACTAACATTTTGAACATGAAAAAAAGATAATAAAAAAGTTAATTTTTTTCCCGATTCTTTTTTTAATTTTTGTATATGTATTAAATTATCTGATCCAATGTTAAATCTTCATGTGCTATTTTGAAGATTTGCTAAACTTCTAGATGTTACTTGTGGGTGAAAAAATTGGCCGGTATTCATACAATATGTTTTGGATTTCATCTTATAAGATACTTTAGAAATGATTAATAATCCATTAACATATGAATGCTTTTATTTAAATACCATATTTAAATTTGAAGATATAAGATTTGGAGATATAAGTAGAAGTTCCGAAGAAGATTTCTGGGGCAATCGAAACTGTCATATTAGGTTGCACAAAAAGCATTGTGAATAATAAAGAACATAGATGATATTAATATTATAAATTTGAACATTGATATTACCAACAAATTGACTGCAAAACATCGTGTAATGTTCAGTCAATTTTTTCATTGAGAAGTTTAGAAACTCCGATAAAAAGTGCGTGAAAAATTTAATATTGCTTAAATAATTATATATCTACAGCACTGATAATTTCAATAATTTTAATCTCTGTGGTCAAGTTGCAATCTTTAGTGTCTGACCATTAATAAAGGTGGGGGGATTTCATCTTTGTTGTTAAAAGGAGGTTGCCTTGACAACAGTTTGAAATTGTTGATTGTTATTGATATTGGGATTGTCCAAGTGTTGACTGGTTTTTAATGATTATTTATATATGTGTGTGTGTGTGTGCATCCAACTTAGCAATTAATTCAGAATTAAGCAGTAAGTGACTATCTGGATGACATTATCTAGAAAAAAAAGAAATAAGAATTGAAAACTGCTAAAACTCTTGCAGTACTAACTGGCAAACCTAGTTTTTAAAAAAATGGCATTTTCTTATGTATTCCTCTTAGAACAACTGTAAAGAAGCCTGAGTTCTGTTTGTTTTAACTGAATATATATATATAAATACAGTTATTGTATTTTTTAGAAAAGATCAAATAAGTGTCATTCAATTAAAGAATTTTGAAGTCTCATTTACAAAAATTTATTAATTTACACGAGAGAGCACCAATTGGAGAAAAAGTTAAAAGCATCATTTAAAAAATCTACGAAGATATTTTTGCTTTAAGAGTTCATCGTGTAATAAAATGGATTTCCCAAGATATGTGATAGTTGCAAAAAGGAAAGGCAAATGAAAACATGATTAAAACAAGAAATGTAAGGATACAAGTTCAATTAGAATTAATAAATTTAAAGACAAATGTAAAGAGAATATTCAGAAAAATAAATGAGATTACAAAAATATTCTGACTCTGCAAATATGGTCTTAGTTAGTTGTCATGGTTACAATACTTTATATTTTATTACTAACAGATTAATCCGAAAAATTTTCTATAATTATACACAGTAAAGGGTTATTACAAAGAGAATGAATTACAAAGTTTATTTTATGTGCTTGGTCGACTTTTGACTCCTGCGAGTCATCGACATAGCATAAATTATAAACTAGGAATGGATGTATATATGTTGTTATTGCTCATTTACATAAAATGTGAATATGAGGCAAGGCACATATCAGGTGACAAAAATTCTATCAATAGAAAAGAATTGTACGTGCTCCTCTCAAAAGATGGCCTGTTTTCCCTAATTAGAGCCTATATTCGAATTTTATATAAATGAATAATAACATATATACATCCATTCCTAGGTTATAATATATGCTACGTCTATGACTCATATGGATTGAAAGTCAATTAAGCTCATAAAATAAGGTTTATGAAAGCTTTTCCCAATATGGTCATTATATATTTATAAAAAGAATGAATATAGAGATGGCATATATACTTAGTGAATGTCTTGTACACTGGTTTCGACATTGCTGCTGCTGAGCCTGAAAAATGTTCATTGCAGATCTTAGCATGTATTCAGATCCTTTAAACAATAAATGGTTGAACTCATCACTTGGGCATATTATCAGGCCTAGATCATGTTTTTCCATAACTACTAAAAACAAACCTCTGAATTACAACTATAGACAAATATCCGAAAGGAAGAAAAATGGATCTCAAAATAACAGAAGTATAGCCTTCCAAAACAAGGTAGCGGAAATTTACGTAATATGTCTCTGTGAAAAGGTCGCTGATTTTCTCCAAACTGTGTAGTTTAGCTACGCATCACAGCACTAACATGTCTGGATCTCAAGTGGTGGCATGAAATGCAACTATGTTTCATAACCTTTATAGATCATCTTCAATGCTCTTCTTTCCACCGCAAAATTCTGAAAACTACTTGAAAATATTCTTGCAAAACTCATTACTTCATTGTATATACAATTTGAATCATTTTAAATACTGCTTCGCTAATAGTTTTAGCCAATTTACAACAAAAATTTAATGTTAGCTTCTTTTTCCATCATAGGTTAAGAAATGAAATACGTTGTCACATTTCATGTTCTTTCGTAATCTAGATATGTTAGCATCTTAAAATTTTTGTGGTAAATGCTTAAATTATGTCATTATGTAATGCATGCATTGTTCATAGATAATACTACAGGCATCTTGGGAAGAGTCACTGTTGCGTACATGGCTCAATGCCTAGTATCATTTTAAAGTATATACTCTTACAAAGACTTAAGATAGCTTTTGTTATACAGCTTTGCTGAAAACAGTCATGATTCTGATTAATGCATTCAGTCATTAAACACCATACAATGCATATCAATGCATAGTAGATCTATCATTACGTTCACCATGGACTCTGCTGATTTCGAGATGCACTGGATAATATCAAAAGGAGTACAATCTATATTCAGATATATAGTATCTCCAAGAAATTGATTAATTTGGTTAAGAGAATGTATGTGACCACACATGGCTATTGGAAAAGTAGGAGATAATATTAATTCTTGCTTGTACATATGCACTTTTGATATTGCTTCTAAACCCACATTGTATTCAAACAATCTCTTTTTGCCATGTGGATCTCTTCATATGTAAATCTTATGACTTTGAACCATGTGTTTATCATCAGAATCTCCTTTTGAACATTCAACCAAGAATCTAGAATCAAAAAAATTATGGTATAAAAAATGAAATTTCCAAACAAATTTTAAGATCTAACAATAAAGGCAGCTGGTTTTGATGTTTCTAAAAGGAACCAGAATCTCATCAGTGGATTCAGGACAATCCATGGTTTTCATGCTTGTCTTCATAAGTGGAATTTATTAGCCACTGATGTATGCAGATGTGGACAAACCCTAACTACGAACCACATAGTTATTGATTCTCAATGCTACAACTGCAGTGATGGAATTGAAGGGCATCTATCTTATGATCAAAATTTCTGCAGCTTCCCTTATGATATTTGGTATTATAATAGTTAGGCTATTAAAAAAATCCATATGCCAAATAACTAAATAATTATATTTTATCCTAATCTATTCCACTACAGCATTTTGATTTTTCTTTACCGTTGACCTTTTTTTTTTTACATTTTTTTAAAAAATTTTCATATAATATTTTAATGTCTTATTATGATTTGATTATTTTAAAGTATGTACATCAAACCACCAATAATTTCAGTATTTTACATGGGTACTCCTTATAAAACTTATTTTTGGACCATAAATAACTGTTACCATCAGAATAACATACATTTTAAACTTTTTCATATTTTTCGTTAGATCTTATCTACTGTGTCATGAAATCTACTCTTTATTTTTGTAACTGGCTTAATCTTAGTACTGCTATTGTATGTTATTGCAATGGTTCTTTAAATCCAAAAACATTGGATTGGGAATCGTAACCGGATTGGTGTGTTTTATTCCCAGGAATCTACATCTGCTTGAATAGTTTCATAATTTATTCTCTCCAACATTATTAACTATCTTAAATCAAACTTATTTTATATGCTAATAATTATTATTTCATTTGATAGTATTGTAAAATTCAATTGGTCACTAGATTTTAAAGCTATTACTTACCCCACCCTTTATGTGCCGTATTCATCTTCTTACACTGAGAAAATGATTGTTTTTAAATCACCGTCTGCTATAGCTTTTTTTTTTTTAAAAAAATTATTATCCACAAAAATATTTAACATGTACAGTATGATTACGTAAGAGTGCACATTTTTTATGATACAAATCTTTTAATTATATTAAATCCATGTACACAGCCTAAATTCTGTATACAGTAGCACCACTCAGTGCAAGCCACACTGATGAAAGCTAGAAGCTAGTATGGGGATATTGGATGAGTAGGCACTAGATAGGTGCTTTATGCTTAAATCTTGCATCCATTGATTACTTTGGCTTGCTCTGACTGGCGTTACCATATAGAGAGTTTAGCCACTGTGTAAACAGCTTAGGTAAGAATAAAGAATGGGGATCGTGTGATGTTTAGTGGTTTAATACCAATCCTTCCCAATAGGATTATGGTGACTGTGGTTATTAAAGAACCAAAGACACCAAAAAGTGCGGATGCCGAACTGAGTTCAGATCTATAGAACTATGCAAGCTAATGAGCTTGAATTGAAAACATTGTGTTTTCATTTTGGACTCAAAGCTTTATAGTTGGCTAATAAGATAAAAGGTGGCTGCTGGAGAGTTGCATTAGATCTTAAGATCTAGGTACAGTGCTCTCAGATGTAAGGCTCCTCAGTAATGAAAGCCACAAGCTAGAAACTAGTCTGAGGATATTGAATGAGTAGGCAGAGATAGGGACTTTATACACAAACCTTCTTGCATCCATTGATTATTCTGGCTTGCACTGAGTGGCATTACTGTATGGAGAGTTTAGCCTTTGTGTAAACAGCTTGTGTAAACAAAGAATGGTGATCATATGATGTTTAGTGGTTAAATCCATATATATAGTGTAACGTTTTTCGTATTACTAGGCCTCTATACGCCTCAAATTTATATTTGAGCGTGAGTTGATCAAACTGTATCAACATAAAAAAAATTGTATTTTAATTCTTAACACAGCTATTTTTCCTGATCAACTTCGGCCTAGAATGATTACCGGGTACAATCGTGAGCAGAACCAGTTTTTAATTTCTACTTGAGGGCGCCAGGGTCGTTAGACCCACTGAGACTGCGTCAAATATTGTAGCCCGTAAGGTAATAATTATACGATCTAATTTAAATAACTAAAGGTAAAAAAAAAATTACATAGAATAGTATTAATTTTTGACACGTACAATGAAAGTGAAGTTAATAATAAAGATTTATTATAACTCGTCAAACATTCAATAATTATGATTAAGACAGACATTACAACGTTGGAAAGGATTGTGCATATGAATTCATTAATCTACGTCGAATATTGGAGTATTAATTATTTAGTCTGATTTTCTGTAGCAACATTTTGGTTCATTTCTCAGTTCGTAAATCTTCTGATCCAAGAAAATTTTATGGGATAATATTTCAATTCAATTCATTATTCATAAAGCTTTATGTAAAAAAAAATTTATGTACATTTACTTACCGGTAAGTCAACATTAAGTAGGTCATCGATCTTCCCGACGTACAATTCAGTTAGTGAGTAGTCCGCAGTAGCTGTTTTTTTCTTTTAGTTTTATTTCCGAATCTCCGATCTAATTTAGGTAGCACGAGGACGATCTAGGTGACTTTTTCCGAGAGAAAGTGTCGGCAAACGATATCGTTCTACTCACTCATGGCGAGCGATTTCAGCTGGTATCTAAGTGAACACATTTTATTAAAAGAAATATGAAACACTTCCAAATGCTCAGCACTATTGGAACACCCAGGTAAAAAGACCCCTTTTCAAATCTGTCCGCTCCTTTTATACTCTTCGATTCTTTTTAGAAGCTCTGCGCACGTTCTTTCTTTTTCTTTGTTCCACTTTATAAACTTCTACATTCTTCTCCTTTTCTTTTTTACAAAGTCTGTTTTCCGCTAAGAATTTCGGCCATTTTTAATTACCATCAGAAAATTGTTTCTGATAACAATCTTTCGCCTTTTGAAATTTCCTTTCGCTATTTTAATCAATGATTCAATATGCACTTTCCAACATTGAATTTATTTTAGTTAACTTATTTCTAAAAAAAACTAAACTTTCACTGTACGTTTTTTTTTTCTCTTTTCAAAACATTATGCTAAAACAAATAAAGATCGTGTTCGCTTTCTTTCTTTCCTCTCTTTTTTTTTTTTTTTATAATACCTAATATCAAAAAGTAATTTGTACTTTATATATAAATAAATGGTACAATACCACCGGGGCAGGGGAATGAGAATAAAATATGGGCTTGAACTAATTTTATTCTTAATAAGTCTTTATGGAGTACTTCTAACCCACGTCCTAGTCTTATATGGTTTCAGTGACCTAGCGTTATAGGTACCCCTTTCTCCTTCACCATTCTTTAAAGTGAAAGCATTTGGACCATCCTGTCGGCTGATTTGGTAAGGTCCCTCATACAAATTTTGGAACTTCTTAAAAATATGCTTCCCAGTTTGACTCACAGGGTTCGTTTTTACCCATACTGTATCCCCTGTTTTAAACTTATCAGTCAGGCCTCCTTTCCGCTGGGTTCGGAGCTTGGCACAGTGTTCCAATTTTTTTTCTTGCTTCTTCATGATCTCTCCCTTTATCAATGTTTTCTGGACCAGCGGGTAACTTGGATTGGTACAACCTAGGTATTGCTTGTCCGAAGTGAAGTCTTACAGGTGCAAATCCGGTAGATTCATTATGAGACCAATTTATGAAATTTAACACCCTTGGGAGTTGTTTCACCCATCCTCTATGGTTGGATGCAGTATATACCCTGAAGAGGCGTCCTAACTCTCTCATCACCCGCTCACAAGGGTTTGATTGTGGATTTCGTATGGATGACAATATGTGTTTTACCTCCATCCTCTCTATCCACTGTTGCCAATCATAAGATGTGAACGGCGTACCGTGGTCCGACAAAATAGCTTTTGGTTTGCCTACCCTTTTAAAATATCGTACCTCAAGGGCTCGTATGGCATTCTTGGTATTGGCTTGGGTCACCGGATATGCTGACACCCATTTTGAAAAAAGGTCATATACTACTAGTAGATATTTCATTTTCCCAAAAGCCGGCAATGGTCCATAGAAATCAATAGCCACCAGGTCATTGGGTTCTTTAGGGATGATAGAATTCAATGGACCTTGATACGACTTGTTTGCTGGTTTTGTCTTCTGACACATTTCACATGAGCTTACTATCCTGGTGACCTGTGCTCTCATATTCGGCCAGTGGAACCATGTCCTCAATAAGGCTTCCACTTTATTTACACCATAGTGCCCATACAAATGATGTGTGTAGTCAATAAGTCCTTCCTGTAAACTTTCTGGTATGATCATTTTCCATTGATCCTTTTGAGGATCGGTGATATACCATAGGATCCCTTCTTTCAGGCGGTATCTCTCATCAGTGTTAGCATCTGCTGTCTCTCTCGCTTCATCTTTGTCTTCTAGTTGATCAATAATTTTCTTGTAGGTCGGGCTTTGCCGTTGTACCTTTCCTAAGTGTCTCAATCCTTCTTCTACTACAGCGTCTGTTTCTACTTCTACACTTGCCAAACAGATATCTTCCATCTGCAAATGGTCCTGGGTATCAGGAACAATATTCCGGCTCAATGTGTCGGCTACCACATTTTCAGTGCCCTTACAATACTGGATGGAATAATTGAACTCCTGGAGAAAAAGGCTCCATCGGATTAGCCTACTATTTGTTAAATAACTGTGATTTAAGAACTCTAGGCTCTTATGATCTGTCCTAACAATCGTTTCCGATCCTATCAAGAATTGGCGGAACTTCTGAAATGCCCACACCACAGCCAAGGCCTCTTTCTCTGTTACACAGTAATTAATCTCTGCACCTCTCAGTGGTCTGCTGACAAAATAAATTACACCCCAGGTACCATCCTCTTGAGCTTGCATAAGAGCAGCACCTAACCCATACCCACTACTATCTACCTGAACAATAAACGGTTTCCTTAAGTCAGGGTAAACCAGCATCACTTGACTAAGGAATTTCTCTTTAATAACCCTAAAATTGGTCTCATGCTCTTCTGTCCATTTCCATGACGTTCCCTTACGTAATAATTGCAGCAGAGGCTCCATGTCTGAAGCAAAGTTTTTGTAAAA
This sequence comes from Epiperipatus broadwayi, assembly GCA_028023455.1. NCBI lineage: Eukaryota > Metazoa > Onychophora > Udeonychophora > Euonychophora > Peripatidae > Epiperipatus > Epiperipatus broadwayi. Next base: position 3,364 of record JAQFVV010013426.1, on the reverse strand, counting down.
TTTATTGTAGAAATTACACATCCCCAAAAACGATCTCACCTGTTTTGGTGTTCGAGGGGCTGGGAAATCTCGTATTGCCTGGATTTTGTCCGGGTGGGGTCTAATCCCATTGGCATTAATTAAGTGCCCTAAGAAATTCACTTCTTCCGCTGCTAAACAGCTTTTTTGCAGATTAATGCGAATATCCTTCATATTGCACTCTTGTAGAAACAACTTGAGGTGTTGTAAGTGTTCCTGGGCGTTATTGGATGCAATAATCACATCATCCATGTAAACAGTGATTAACTTTTTTATTTCCGGGCACAGCACACGATCGAGACATTTTAGCAGGCCTGCTCCACTATTCTTGAGACCAAAAGGCATTCTGTTAAATTGGTACGATATACCATTATATCGAAATGCTGTGTACTTCCGGTCAGCAGGGTGTAACCTGATCTGCCAATAGCTGGCAGTCAGATCTAACGTGGAAAATATCTTTTTCCCCCGGAATTTATTTACCAACTCATTTATTGGAGGTGGAACATTTTGATCTGGCCATGTAATCTTGTTCAATTGCCTGGCATCCAAACACAGTCGTATGGTTCCATCTTTTTTTTTTTACAACCACCAATGGGTTATTATATGCTGACGAACCCTTAGTGATAATATCCCACTCCTCCATTTTAGCTAATTCTCTCTCTACCTCAGCTCTATAGTGGTGTGGCACTGGGTATGATCTTGCCTGGTATGGTGTACTGTCAGCGATCTTGATCCTGTGCTCATACCCTTTAATAACCCCGGGTTTATCTGAAAAATTCGATTTATATTCATTTAAGACTTCTTTTAGGTCCTCTTTCCATCCTTCCTTCACTCCCTTTATTACTTCATCAATCCGTGCCTCTATTGAAGGCTGTTCTGTCTCAACCTCCATATTACATACGTTTTGATGGTTCATTCTCATCCGCGACCCAAACTCCACTTCTTCCCCATCACAGATAATCTTTTCATCTTTATAATTGATCACACACCCAGTTTTGTGCATAAAATCTGACCCCAATATGGCTTCATGTACCAACCCTTTTAGAATTAATAGCGTGTGGGGCATAATTTTATCCCCTATCTTAATTTGCACCCAAACCTGTTTTGATCCCAATTGTGCCTTTTTGTTATTTGCTAATGTTATTAGCGTGCTTTTCACTGGTAGAGTTGGTATCTCTATGGGTTGGCTCCGCATGCGCTCATACGTTGTTTCTGACATTACCGATATCTGGCTGCCAGAATCCCACAATGTCTCTACTTTGACATCGTTTATTTGCAAAACAACCTTTGGGCATTCTTGAGATGTGTACTTAATCGATTCGCCATCCCATTCACAAATAAGATTATCTATCCTCTTTTCTTCTGTTGTTCTACTGATCACTTTATTTCTTTTCCTTTTTTTTTTACTGGTTCTTTTATTTCTTCTTTTAATCCTCTGACCATCTCTGTCATTTCTTTTTTTATTTCTTCTTTGAATTCTGTCATGCATTCGTATAATAGTTTTTTTATTAAGGGTTCCGAGCCCTCTTTTAATTCTTCCGCGCCTTCTGCCATATTTTGTGTATTTTTATTACTTCTCAATTTCATATATGGCCGTGTTGCTTATTTTTGCTACAGTAAACAAAATCTTAACGCTATCAATTTTTACGATATAAATATAATATTTTATTTTGCTTTGCTAATAAATTCGTTCACCGACACCCCTCTCTTTTATCACCCTATAATCTCCCGTCCCCCTCTACCTTTACCGTCATTTCTTACCTTTGATCGGTTTTATTTATTATTTAATAATTTATAAGCTATTATTTTCTTTCAATATAGTCCTTATTTAAAATCCTACTCTAAAAAAAAACTTTTGTAATCGTACGCAATAACTTTTTAGACTTGCGCACTATTTGTGGTCATATTTATTTTCCGGCTACGGACATTAAATTCTCAATTTTATGCCGTTTTTAAATTTTCTCAGGTCGTGGTTTTTTTTTTTCTTTTCGTAAGCCTCGAGTTGGGTCGCCATTGTAACGTTTTTCGTATTACTAGGCCCTTATACGCCTCAAATGTATATTTGAGCATGAGTTGATCAAACTGTATCAACATAAAAAAAAATTGTATTTTAATTCTTAACACAGCTATTTTTCCTGATCAACTTCGGCCTAGAATGATTACCGGGTACAATCGTGAGCAGAACCAGTTTTTAATTTCTACTTGAGGGCGCCAGGGTCGTTAGACCCACTGAGACTGCGTCAAATATTGTAGCCCGTAAGGTAATAATTATACGATCTAATTTAAATAACTAAAGGTAAAAAAAAATTACATAGAATAGTATTAATTTTTGACACGTACAATGAAAGTGAAGTTAATAATAAAGATTTATTATAACTCGTCAAACATTCAATAATTATGATTAAGACAGACATTACAACGTTGGAAAGGATTGTGCATATGAATTCATTAATCTACGCTCTTCCGATCTGGAGTATTAATTATTTAGTCTGATTTTCTGTAGCAACATTTTGGTTCATTTCTCAGTTCGTAAATCTTCTGATCCAAGAAAATTTTATGGGATAATATTTCAATTCAATTCATTATTCATAAAGCTTTATGTAAAAAAAATTTATGTACATTTACTTACCGGTAAGTCAACATTAAGTAGGTCATCGATCTTCCCGACGTACAATTCAGTTAGTGAGTAGTCCGCAGTAGCTGTTTTTTTCTTTTAGTTTTATTTCCGAATCTCCGATCTAATTTAGGTAGCACGAGGACGATCTAGGTGACTTTTTCCGAGAGAAAGTGTCGGCAAACGATATCGTTCTACTCACTCATGGCGAGCGATTTCAGCTGGTATCTAAGTGAACACATTTTATTAAAAGAAATATGAAACACTTCCAAATGCTCAGCACTATTGGAACACCCAGGTAAAAAGACCCCTTTTCAAATCTGTCCGCTCCTTTTATACTCTTCGATTCTTTTTAGAAGCTCTGCGCACGTTCTTTCTTTTTCTTTGTTCCACTTTATAAACTTCTACATTCTTCTCCTTTTCTTTTTTACAAAGTCTGTTTTCCGCTAAGAATTTCGGCCATTTTTAATTACCATCAGAAAATTGTTTCTGATAACAATCTTTCGCCTTTTGAAATTTCCTTTCGCTATTTTAATCAATGATTCAATATGCACTTTCCAACATTGAATTTATTTTAGTTAACTTATTTCTAAAAAAAAACTAAACTTTCACTGTACGTTTTTTTTTTCTCTTTTCAAAACATTATGCTAAAACAAATAAAGATCGTGTTCGCTTTCTTTCTTTCCTCTCTTTTTTTTTTTTTATAATACCTAATATCAAAAAGTAATTTGT